>PVKE010022580.1:0-25440 GCA_004027555.1 Craseonycteris thonglongyai | reverse complement strand
GATCCTATATCTCGAAAACTTAAGTGATTGAAACAATAAAAAATAGTTTTGAACATATATTTTACTTATCTACCCATACCTCGCTGGAATGCACCTTATACTGAAACACAGTGTATAACATAGTATGCATTTCACACCCCTTCTTCCCCCTTAGACTACGCCTATGACAACAAGTCAATCGCGACACACTTTTAAGATGAAAAGTAGATCTTATATACAGAAAAGTTGGCCACCCCTGCCCTAGAATATTAAGTTCTTGAGGGCAGGAACATCATTTTGCCTTTTTCTGTATCCCAAGCACCTAGAATGGAGTCACTCAATAAATATGCCCTTTTTCTTAGAAGATGAGGAAACTGAGGTGTAGCATGGTTCAGTCTGCTCTGTAAAATCGCACATAAACAGGGATGATTTGGGACTTTACCCACATCAACCCATGCTCTTCTTTTGTCCACAACACACCCATCTGTCCTTTCCTTCTGCACAGTCACTCTCTAGTTATCTCAGGCCTGCTCATATTTCGGAGATGCCTTTCTGTCTGTCATTTGTCAATACGGTTTTGTTTAAAGGACTTAGCACAATAGCAGATACTTGGTGAATACACTTGTTCTTTGAACAACACAGGAGTTAGAGTCGCCAACTCCTGACACAGTCAAAAGCCCCCATAGAACTTTAGCACCTCAAAAACTTAACTACCAGTCACCTACTGTTGACTGGGAGTCTTACTGATAACATAAACAGTCGATTCACACCTACTTTGAATGATATATGTATTATATACTGTATTCTTACAATAAGCTAGAGAAAAGTATGTTATTAAGGAAATCATAAGGAAAATACACTTACAGTATTTATTGAAAAACTTCCACATATAAGTAGGCCTGCACAATTCAAACCCATGTTGTTCAAGGACCAATTGTATTTAGCACATACCTATTTATAATAGCAATTTATATTACCAGATTTTCTAAAAAATAATTTGGAGTGGAGAGGGATGGAAAGTTTTATTCTTCCTGCTTATGCTGAAAGTGCACTAGAGAAACACAGAGGCAGAATGGATTGCCTCTCCCCTGCCACGGCAGTGGGCTTCAGCTATTGAAACCATGAACTTTGTCACCTCATTGGAATTTATTTATATTATTAAAAGGTAAAGACAAACTCACCAATGCATTATGGGTCATCCTCACAATTACCTGAAGTCATTATGGTAACCTAGCTTGTGGCATAGACTATAATATCATGAGGTAAGAACCTAGGGAAGAACATAATTTGTAGCGAACCTGGCTGATTTGGGAGAAAGGCAGAATGAAAGAAAGCAAAGGGGTGTGAGGAATTACAAGATTAAGACCAACAGTTGATCATCGGAATAGTCCAAGTGACTCAGAATTTCACAGTGTTCTTGTTGATGGTTTGGGAAGCTCATCACACTGGATTTCAGCTACTTTCACTTTTCTAGTTCTAGATTTTTCTGATCCTTTCTGTGATCATCTTTTCTGTCTATTTTTTTCCCATTAGCTGGGCAAAATTAAAGATGGCTAATATTGGCATTGTTATTACAGAGAGTTATACACTCTCAAAACTATGAAGGTAAAAATTGGCTTAGATATTTTGGAAGACATTTGGAAATATAAATTATATTGTTAAATGTTCATAATATTCAACTCAACAATTCTATTTCTAGATATTTATAGTAGGGAAATACTTATGTGTATGAACAAAGAGACATGTATAAGGGTGTTCATATCAATAGTATTAATAATAGTTAAAAGTAAAAACAATCACAAAACTAATTAGTAAGGTAATCCAAGAAGGGAAGTGGTTAAATAAACTATGGATTGTTGATATTAGTGATATTATGAAATATATGTGACATTTAAAAAATTATGTAGAATTTATCTATATCTATCTATATCATCTATATATCTATATCTATATCATCTATATCAAACACATACACATCTGATTTTGAAAAAACCTCCAAAACATATTAGTCAGGAAGAAAGTTAGTTGCTATATGTTATACAATATTATCTGTTTGTATTTAAAAATACATGCCAAGATACGTATGTATGTATATGTGTGTGTATATATATATATACACACACACAAACACACACACACATATATATATACATATATATACACACACATATATATATGAAAGTACCTATTATATATATATACTATATAATATCCCATTATAATATATATATGTTATAATATAGTGTTTGCATATAATATATATCATAATGTATAATATATATGGGGACTGTCCAGAAGTATCCAGCCATGTTACTGCTCTCATTATATTGATAATGGCTGGATTTTTTCTGGACAGCCCTCATATATATTATACTGCAAATAGATTGCAGCAGCTAAGCTGTAACAAGAGACCCAGCAATGATAGGGCTTTTAACCATGTGTCATAGACCAATGGAAAAAAGCTGTTTCTCTCTCATATAGGATGTGGTGCGTATTTCACAGTCATTCAAGGCTGAGGTTCCTTCCACGTCATGGCTCTGCAATTCTTTAAGCCTTAGAGTCTTAGAATCTTGTAGTCAAGGCTGGCTCACTGCTACATCCAAGTTCCCACCCACTTTAAGGGAAAGGAGAAAATGTGGAAAATGCTCACTCACTGTCTTAAGGGTCCCAACTTGAAACTAGCACACATCACTTCCCATCACAGTCTATTGGTGAAAACTTGGCCAAACATCCACCAAGGGGGGCTTGGAAATGCAGCCTTTGGCTAGCTGACCACAAACCAAACCACGGAGTATTATGGTAGAAGTAAAAGGGAATACGGTAAATTTTGTTGAACAGCTAGCTGTCTCCTCCACCATACAGAGAACGTAAATACAACTACAAAACAGAGAGGAACATGAAGTTTTGCTCTAAAATGAGGTTGGGGCAGCATATCAAAGGAAATCTTTGCTTTACCAGTGTTCTTCAGGTTGTTAACTGTGAGTAGGAGCCATTATGAATGCCTCCGAGCTGGTAACAGGTCAGTCGCCTAATCTGTCTAATTCTGAGTGGGTGACAGCTCTATGCAGCCCTTTTGACCTCCCAACTGACTTTTCATAACTCTTGTAATACTGTCTTTCTCTTGCTCTTACTCTTCACCTTGAATATCTTTACTATCCCTCCATGCTGAGCACCCTTGAAATGCTTCAAAAATTTGAATACTTAACACCTCTTGGATTATTAAATTATTTAATTTTATTTTAAAAAAAGGTTGGCATTGGTCTTTATCCTTCCACTGGGATTTCCTTATTCACTCTGTAACACACATATATGTGGAACATTTATAATAATACAAGATATTATAGAAGTTGGATTGATGAGACAGAATTTTCATTGACGCTACCCTTCCCCTTCAGAAAGGCCAATCTAACTGGCCAAACAAAACATCAGTGTCTGAGTAAATGAGTAACAGTGGCAGCTGATGTGCCCAAGTTAGTGGTAAAGCCATTAAAATAAGGACTTCAGAATAGAAAATGATCACAGAGAAAGGAGATTCCTCAATGTGATGAAACTGAAATTGTGCCCCCTGGCGTATGTGCTATTTGTCTAAATGTAAAAACATCAACATAAAGTAAACACTTATGTATCGCCAGCCAAATGCTATGTACTTTGCCAGGCATTTTGCATGTGTTATTTCATTTATCCTTACAACACATCATTAAGGTAGCTACCCTAATTTTTATAGATAAGGAAACTGAGGCAAAGAGAGCTTATATTAATGGTTCAGAACTAGGATCCTGTGCTCACTTCGTCAGCATATATACAGAACTAGGATCCAACAACTAGTAAGTGCAAGTGGTGGGCTTTGTGTCCGGATCTGTTTATTTTCTGGATAGATCTAGATCTAGCTGGTTTCTAATTATTTCACTGTGTATCTCAGAGCATTTCAGGCAGGAGGGGGCAATGGAATGGAATGGGGATGAATCTGGTCTCTTGAGGCACAGAGAGGAGAGCAGGTTGAGTGGCAGGATGTCATTACATATGCTGTAGGGTTGAGGTCACCCTGGTATCTGAGTGCTCCAGTACAAGAGAATTGAGTTACTTGTAGGAAGTGCTGTATCATGCTTCACTTGGCATTGAGTTCTCCCCTAACCCTGGGGGAAAGAAGCGTTACAAGTCAGCCCAGCTCCACTGGCCCAATTTAACAGTTTAGCCAGTTTAGGAAACCGATTTATTAGCAGAAAACAGCCCCAGACAGTTCATCAGTAGCCAATGGTGATGAGTCCTGCATGGCTCCAGCCCCGGCAAGAACTGAACTGGGGGCACACCCCAGTTCAGCATATGGGTCTGCATGGGCCAGGCCCGGGATTCGAGCCTCGGGCTCCAGGGCTGCAAAGTGAGCGCTTAACCTGCTGAGCCATCCCAGCTTCCTCGAATATTACAATTTTAATACCGTTTTTTTCTTTTTCAAAATGTGTATACATTTTTTTAGCACCCTCTGTATATGCCCAGCACTATGCCAAGCTCTTTTTTTATGAACAGACTTTTTAAACATTAAATTTAGGAGTGACATTGGTTCATAAAACCATACAGATTTCCGGTGTACAATTCTGTAATACATGGTCTAAATATTGCATTGTATGTTCAACACCCAGAGTCCGTTCTCCTTTTATTACCATACATTTGACCTCCTAGCACTATTGCACTTAATCCTCACAACCAACCCTTTGAAGCTGTGCCTATTTTGTAGATGTGGCAACTGAAGCTTAGACAGTTTTGTTTTTCCCATGCTTAGTACATGGCAGACCTGAGTCTCATCCTGATGATTTCAATACAAATACAACAGGTGCACATTGTCGTTGGAGTGAAGACAGAGAAACTCCCAGAGGCTGGTGTGTAGTCTGACCTTTATTAGGGTCTGGACTCTGTTGGCTCCAGAATACAATAGAAAGGAAGAATGAGAGCATTCACAGGAAAGGCTAGCAGACTGAGAGTAAAAAGGAAATGAAGATGAGTGTCCAGTATACTCAGTGAGCCCCCTGTACCCCAGGTGATTGTCAGTACTTACGTCGTCAGTCTCCACAATAATTTTGGGAAAAGATCTTATTTTGCTCATTTTGTAGATGCAGAGACAGGGTCAAAGATTTGAAAATTGACTATAGCTCCTGAGTGGCAGAGCAGGGATTCGAGCCAGGCCCTGTGTAACCCCAAACCTGCTGTCTCTTGCACTTCATTGTACTGTTTCAAACATGGCTTCAGACTTGAGCCTAGGGCACAGGAAGGAATCGCAATACCATTCCACAAGCGGAAATTGTCGGGGAGAAAAACTAGTGAACAGGCACCAGGACAAGACTTTTGTCAGGGGTGCGGTGGCAAAAGTCTATTCTAATACAGATTTCTTGAGTATTTGGAGATTGGGTATGACAATGCCAGCCCCTCAAGGGAAAACAAGTAGTCAAAAGAGGAGGGCGATGGGGGGCTGGGCAGGGTGATTGCTCACAAACAGGGACCAGGAGAAATCATAGGCTAGGTGATAGCAAAAGCAATAAAAAAAAAAAAGGGCCGTAGCACCAGAGGGAAAAATAAAAGGATGCCATAATCAGAACTACTCAACACAGAGCAGAGAAAGTTCTGAATCCAAGCTTATCTCAGCCAGCCAGCTATCAGTTTACTCTAACTTGCCCCGGCTGCTTCTGTGCCATTTTAAATCCTGTCAAATGTATTAAGGATATGTTACATTCCATTACATTCTATAACCATGAAGGACAACGAAGTATTTGCTCTCTCAGGCATCAATGGTTTGGGAGGCAAAATGCCGTTTTCACAGCCGCTCTCACTGGTTATTGTTTTCCAATAAAGTATTTGTTGAACATTTGCCTTACATAAACAAATAAAAAATAATAATAACAAGGTATACTTCCTCTGAACATTATGGGAATGTGTAGGTTTCCCTTTAATGAGGTTTGGAAACAAGCTTGTTAAATTGTGATTCTACCAGAATTTTACACTGAGCCTGAACCAGCACAGCCTAGGGTATAAATTAGGCATAATTGGATATTCACCAACTCTTTGGGGTCACGAGTATATAATTTAATGCTATCATTAAATAAATGATACTGTTGTGGCCTGAAAAGTTCTCTCCCAAAACTTCTAGCCCACTCTCCAGAAGTAACTGGGGAGGTTGAGTCCACTGTATGATTTTACGTGTATTACAAATCTAACCCCACGTCTGAAGTATGCCTCCAATTCAGATCTATTGGTTTGTATTTTCAGTTGAGGGGGACAGTAGTTTACATTTTTCGAAAGTTCCCTAACTAGTTCTGTTGGAAAGTAATATTAAGAAAACACTTTATGTTATCCAGGAGGAAAGCCTGGTCACATATTTTATGCACCTAAACGTTGTCAAGATTAACCTAGAGGGGCTAAGTAGGGAGGTGTTTATTTGATCATTGCCTATACTATGAGTTTAAAAAAATAATGTTAAAAAATGTATGTATCCTTCTATGTAGGTCAAAAATGTAAAAGCAAACAAACAAAAAACAGACCTTTTCATGTTTTAATTTAGAATTTGCTATTGTCCTTTGGTATGTTATCCAGTTCTCTCATATACACTGAGCTGGGCCAGAAGTGTAATAATCTGAAGAGTGAAGAATTTTATATCAAAACATAAGCATCTCTGAAACATTTGGTTTTAGGTCCCAAATCTGTCATTGATAAATTAGTTGACCTTAAAGTTATTTGCGAAGCAGCAGTAATAATGCCAATATCTAGTCTGCTTAGCTCATATAATTTTCATAAATATCAAACAATATGATAAAAGTGATAGTGCTTTGAAAACTATTAAATGCTTACAAAGAAATGTGTTACTATATAGAATGAGAATAATAAGCTCTACATTGTTACCGCTAGGACAGTCCATGAGGGGAGGAAAAGAGGGAGGGATTCCAGCTCTGCTTAGGGAAGCTCTATTTGATTTTCTTTATATTTTCTTTTATTTATTTATTTTATTTTATTGGTTGTTGTTTTTTTAACTGAACTGGGGGCCACACCACATTCGGGAAGCACACCCCAGTTCAGCATGTGGGTCCACCTGGGCCGGAGCCGGGATTCGATCCTCAATCCTCGGTGCTCGGGGCTTCAAAGCGAGCGCTTAACCCGCTGAGCCATCCTGGCTTCCCCAGACTTTTCTGCCTTATATCTGATAAATGATTATGATAGATAGATAGATAGATAGATAGATAGATAGATTATAGATAGATAGATAGATAGATTATAGATAGATAGATAGATAGATAGATAGATAGATAGATAGATAGATAGATAGATAGATAGATACTGGTTTTCTACAGAAGAGTCACTGGAAATCTCCTGCTTAAAAAAATAAAAAAGGCTTGAAAATCACTCTTCTGTGTTCTCTTTGGACTTTCTGCCCAAACCCTTTCCTCTTTAAATTGCCCACTCTTAAGCAAGTAGCTGCTCATTATCACCTTCACAGAAATTGTTATAAGGTAAAATTCCAGCTTGCTTTCTTCTTTGATTTATCAGAAATTCTGGTTAATGTCTTCAGTTGAGTTTAAACCTAATGGTTAAAGTCTGTTTTTAGATGAATTACTCTTATTCTTCTCAAATTTTCTTTCTACTATCCCTGTGCATACTTAATAAATTACTATAGTAAGATAATTTCTTCTTAAGTAATTATAATCTACTACTTGGAAATAAGAGGGAAATTTTAAACTGACACATGTATCAGGCAAAATAAGAAAATTAGGAAATTAATCAACCCCTAATGCTCAGCTAATACTGAGTCAATATCATTTTAGGTTAACAGCTTACAAACCTAAGTTACTTCAAAATCTCAAATCATATATTTGCAGTCTTTCTGTATTTTTTTGTCAGATTCTTCTCCTAGGATTCCATGAAGAGCTCAGGACATTTGAAAGAAAGTTACACAACCAATCATTAACATTTTTAAGAAGATGTGAACAGGAGAGAAGATAGAAGAAAGGATAGGAAACAGAAAGGAATAGAACAAACACACACACACACACAGACACAGGGGTTAAGAGAAAACAAAATAAAACAGAATTCCATTGGGGCTCTCTCTGTCCCAAGCTTGGAGACATACTGACATCATTAGTGCCCTGGCTGAGCAATTTCTGCTGCTAGTCTATACGTGTGCCTTTTGTCCACTACACAGGGGAAGATAGAGAAATTTTCTATAACTACTTCCCAGCCCTTGTTCACTATGTTGCAATCTGATTTTTGTTCCCAACAATCCACCAAAACGGTCCTTGATGAGGTCACCAATAACCCTTTAAATACGATATTCAATTTTCATTTTTGCAATTCTTAATTTTACTTGATCTCTCAGCATTACTTGAAAATGTTGGGCACTCTCACTTTCTCACCAAGTAATACGACTCTTTCTCCAAGGTGTACCTTCTCCTTACTTTCCTTTAAGACTCATATCTGTGGAGCCTTTAATAACCATTGGAGGCCAAACTGATGATGGCCTTTTCTTGACACCACTGTAACTTAATGACACGAGTCATATTGCAATGATTTGTTGACACTATTAGGAGGCTGGCCTTGGGCCACCAGTGTGAATGCCTAGAACATAAATGGGAATCTTATCCCTTGAAGATCTTCATTTAATTTGCTCCCTCTAAGCAAGGAACAAAGCAGCACATGGTTCTAGAAAAACCTGAAGACATTCCCAACACCAGAAAGAAAGGGAGAAAAATGGGTGTCTTACTTACTAACTGATTTTCCGTGTGGAAAAACCACGCATGGGAAGTAGAGCCTTTGAACAGTGTTCTTTTGGGCTCAGTTGAGCCTGATGTTGGTTGACAAGCAACAAGAACAAGACTCAAGGACCAGAAATTCTTCTCTAGTTGGGAAACAAATTTGAATGGAATCTCAACAGATTCCTGGAATTTGTAGGAGGCTCAACCCTTGGTTTAAATCACTTAGTGCTCATGAGATCCTCCAGCATACCTAACCCTTTAGACTCTTGATTATTGTTGTCAACATAGCATCTTATTCTTTAGTGTTCTGTTCAGATTCCTGTTATCTCCCTAGTCAGATTAAAAATGCTTTTGAGAGATAGAAAAGATGACTAAATCTTTTTGATCCTACCTCCCAGTATCCAGCATATAGTTTATGTTCAATGAAACCTGATTGATTGATTGATTGATTGATTATTTGACCTACCATTCTAGTTGGTTGTCAAAAATCCTTGTTTACTTTTTCTTAGTGGACACAAATTTAGTGATACTTGTAAAGGGGAACTTTTTCTTTCAAATTTCAGCTTCCATTGATTTTTCCATTGTGCATGCCAAAACCTCAAATTGATTCCAGTTGTTTAAAAGACATGTATGTTTTTCTTCTATGCATTTTAAGGAAAAAGGATTTCAACATATTTTACCTAGACTAAACCAAAATCAGATAGTTTTTCCAGAAATGTATGAATGAGCAACAAGGTGGTTACTTTGGAAGCTGATGTGCCATTGTATTGGATTTCAGAGAAGTCAAGTAATATTTTACATCACTCCAGGTGGGAGAAAAAATATTTAGTCAGCAACAGCAAAGGGAAAAATAAATCCAAAAGCTCTCTTGTGCAGATTTGTGATATAAAACCTGAACAATTTGATATAGAAGCAATATGGCAAATTATACTAGACAGAGAATATGAATTGCTTTTTAGACAAAGGAATATTCATGACATTTTTGCTGTTTAAAAATAAAAGAGTTCTCTTTCTTGATCATTGAATCATAAAATCTTAGATCTGGAAAGACTTTAGAGAATTAAATTATTTTCCATCCATTCCTTTAAGGCAAGAATTGTATTTTCTGCTTCCTGTTCAGAATGTCCACAGTGCTGAGTCAAGAGTTGTGCACTCAGTTATCTTAAATAACTGCCAGTGATGTGGATGCTGCTCTTTCAGGTCTAGGGGGTAAAAAGAAAATCTCATCTTTACTTTATGGAATTGTCTTTCTTTTTGATGATGACACATTTTGAGCCATAAAGCTATTACCGTAATAGGGATTACATTTTGGGGATTTTCCCTGTGTCAGTCATTAAAATGTCATGCAAAGAGCTATACTGGTGCTTTTGTTGCCTGACAAGCATTGGCCCACTGCCATAATGCCTGCAGGCCCCAGTTTATAGAGAACCTGCACATGACCTGCCCATTCAGATATTGTTTCGAGGGCCTTACATTTATATTACCACAGTAAAGTCACTAACAACTATTCAAGATCAATACTCCAATCAGAGTTGTCTAAGAAGTTCTACCAGCTGTCACTTATGGGTAATTAACACATCTCTCTCTCAATTATGCATGCTGGTAGAAGAATTTCAAACATTTGGCTGGATAACAAATTCATCCCCTCCATTAAAGAAAGGTCACTCCTTTGGCCATCTGGATATTTACTTTTCTTTAGAAATGAACTTCATGGAATTTTCTGTTGGGAGGGGAAAATGATGAGGACAAAGGGAATTCACTAGTAAGAATAATTATGTTCCATTCAACACTGGCCATGCCCACACACCAACAATCTTAAATGTTACACGCAGCCCTTATTTATTCTACCGTCTATTTATGCCAATGTGTATTAACATACATCATGCTTAGTCTGCATGATGTTATGACAAGAGCTGTCTTACATGACCCTGAGGTGATATTGCTAATTTCCATAGTAGAATATCTCTTGTAGTGTCTATGTGTTCATAAAAGTTACCAACAATTACTTTGAAGGAAGTTGGAAAAGAAAAATCGCTGGCTGATGTGCAAGGATGGGTAAGTCCTGACTTCAGGAGGATACAAATTAGCAGGAGGGAACAGGAAGTGATTATAATCTGATGATCATAGTCCTCAACTGCCAGCAAGGTACCAAAACAGAGCCCTGTGGAGGAGACGTGACTTGATGGGACTAGGAAGGCATAGTGGAAGACAGGGCATATGAGATGGGCTGTTGAGCTGAAGGAAGAGGGATCTCTAGGCCAAAAGAGCCACATGAGCAGGGGCGGAGAGACAGAAAAGTGTGGGATGTTGGAATCTGGTAGTAATGCAGTGTAGAGGAATCTGGGGCATGTACGTAGGGAGATAAAATAACAGTGATAGATTAAAACAGAGTTGTGGGAGAGCTTGAACACCAAAGTGAAGAGTTTGGACTTAATTTACTAACTTAAGACAATGAAAGATTTTGAGCAGGGAGATAAAAACTTAGAAAAATGACCTTTAAGGCTGTTAGAGGTTGAGTTACATCCCCTCAAAATTCATATGTCCAATTCCTAACCCTTAGTGTCTCAGCATGTGACCTTATTAGGAGATAGGGTCCTCACAGAGTTCATCAAATTAAAGCAAGGTCATTGGTGGGGTGCCCTAATCCATGTGACTGGTATTCCTATTAAAGGGGGAAAATTTGGACACAGAGAAACATGTAGAGGGAAAGGGATGCAAAGAGATGGGGAGAGAAAATGGCCCATCTCCAAGCCAAGGAGAGAGGGCTGGAATAGATTCTCCCCTTGAGAGGGAGGGTGGACCTGCCAATACCTTGATGTCAGACTTCTAGCCTCCAGCACTGAGACAATAAATTTCTGTTATTTAAGCCTCCCCTCTGTGATACTTTGTTAAGACAGCCCTAGCAAACTAATACAGTGACAGTGTGTGAGATGGAATAGAGTGGACAGTCTGTGTTCTAGGAATGACATAATGTGCGCTTCGCCGAGGATGGTGGCAATGAGAAATCAAAGGAAGAGAGAGATGAAAAATGTCATATAGATGCTTCAGGACTGAGCCCCTGGCAGAAATGCCAAAGTGTTAGGTACAGCCTATAATTGGTTCCTCATGCTTTGTTCAGGGTTTAGATTGGGGTATGGAAAGGCCTGCTTTCTAGTTAGTCTTGGCTCTAACTCCAGATAGTCCTGTGATAGAAAACAAGTCTCATTTCTCTCTGTAGCACAGTGTTGCTATTGTAAAAGGTGGGGATTGCACTATCATCTTATAGAGTCCAGATCCAAGAACTTCGATTTTAGAATACTAGTTCCATGAAGAAGTTCTATGTTAGATACAATAAATACATATTTGTAT
Organism: Craseonycteris thonglongyai; assembly: GCA_004027555.1. Taxonomy (NCBI): domain Eukaryota; kingdom Metazoa; phylum Chordata; class Mammalia; order Chiroptera; family Craseonycteridae; genus Craseonycteris; species Craseonycteris thonglongyai. The sequence continues at coordinate 13,387 of PVKE010022580.1, read as the reverse complement.
GAATGTTTGTGTGTGTATATGAGTGAGCTTTATTTTATAATCCAACTGTTTCTAAAAGGAATTTGAGGGAACTTTCAAAATTCAGCATCATGGTTTTTAAAAGGTACAACAAAGTGGGAAATCAATCCAAAGGAAATAAGATCCATATCACGGGTCACCTGAGAGGAACTTATTATTGGATTTAAACTTTAGCTCTGAGTTTCTGAGCAGTTAAGGCAAAAAGAAAAACATGTGTTTGTTGTCTGATAAAAAAATCAGTGCACTCTAATATGATTAGTTCTTGAGAAAAACATCTAGACATGCTGAGTGCTTGGACGAGATTGTACTTAAGAATGTGCTGATTTGAAATACATTAAGTGCCATGCAAAAATCCATACTCTCTGATCCAATAATTCCACTTAAACTGAAGAAATCAGAATGGGAGGGAGGGCTGTATGTGTGAAAATTGCGTGTCACAAAATTATTTATGAAAGTGCAAAACTGTAAAGAACCAAAATGGGAGAAATGGTTAATTATGGTGCATCCATTCAGGGGAATATGACACAGCCATTGGCAATAAGACTCCCAGCCACAGTGGGGAACAAAGTGATGATAGTCCTATGAAAATAATCAGGAGATAAAATTATTTGTTCACCAAGATTATAACTGTATAAAAATATGGAACCTCATTGGGTATCCTCAAGCATAGTAGTAATTATGCTATCATAATGATGCTTTTAAGGGTGACCCTCCCCCCGCATCTTTCCCATTAATATTGTTTACAATCAAATTTAAAAGGACAAGCCAACTCACCTACTTCAGTTTTAAGTCCTAGCTATGCTTTATGGGATTACATATTTTTTACCTAAAAGAAAAGGGAAAGATTGCAAAAATGCAAAAATAACAAACTGAAATTGCATTAGTTGGGGGAAAAAAGATGTTAATTTCCTGAAATAGCTTTTCTTTTTTTTAGAAATGTTTCCTTAAACATGTGTGAATGTTGGTCACACAGTAGCCCACCTTGTTTGTTTCTGAGGTTATTGAAGCTGGCTGAATTAAAAGTGTGCCAAAATACCAAGACTAGGGATGGATTAGAGCCCATCATACCTCTGCCCATAACACCTTGGTTAACTCTCTTCTAGTAAACTCCCGGGAACCAATATTCCTCCTTTCACATAACCTGCGCCATGGTTCATTACAGGTTCAATTCTTTTCTGTGCCATTCTCGATCTTGTTATTTCTTTGAAGCAAGAAAAAGCGCTTCTATCTCTGAATTCAGTTGAATGAAACTAATTATGACCAAGAACCAACTCCTAGTCTTAATTTGAAACATGAAAATTGTTTAATTTTTAAATCCCCATGTCATGTGAGAATAATCCAGAAATAAACCAGACAAGCAATAACTTACAAAGATTGGTTCATAAAAGAAAAATATAGGTGCACATGTCACAAGCTGGTCTAGCCTTCAGCAGAGTGCTTCCAAACGTGAAAATCAATCAATGTAATACAGCGCATTAGTAGAACATGGGGTGGGCGTTGGGGGAATAAATATCATTTCAAGTGATGCAGAAAAAGCATTTGATAAAATTCAACTGCCTATTATGATTAAAAATAATAATAATAAACTTCCTCTTCTACTTGCAGCACTTTTCACACTTCACCTCTATTTCTTTGTGGGGTTTTTTCCCCAATTTCACATTTTTTCATGATGTCTACTATTTTCTTTTACATGGCAAAGTGATTGACAAAGTATTTCACACTGAAGTTTTAATGATTTCAAGATGACTTTCACTGTAAAAGCCTGAACCAGAAAAGAGTAAGAAATATCTCCAAGAAATATGTCTATAATGGTGGGATTTAGAGACCAGGAGACCCTAGGTTTGCTTCTTTTTCCCATTGGTCGTACTGACTGATAACCTGCTCTCAAACAGCCTTTGAGCTTAGAATTGAAATATCAGTAGCCCATGACTTACATTCACTTATTATTTATCATTTACTATTTACTGGTTTTGGAAAAATTAAAATTCTTTTTTTAATATTGAAAAATTTTCACTGAGCTCCTATATTACTAATTATGTTTTTATTACCTGCTGATTAAGAACAAACCTTACAAAAGTTACTGTGAATTCGATGAACTACTATGTGCTTGAATCTGCATTTTATTTCTGACAATAGCATTTTATAACTTTGGAGACTATACTGCATGTACATGTATTTGCCACACACATCCATATTCCCCTCGCAGAAACTCCCTCCCCCTGGAGTAAATATGCTGTACAGAGGGAAACACTAATAATTTCAGAGTAAAATAAGTTACAGAACAATCTTAGACAGAATTGCATGTATACAAAGGCTGTCTGGAAAGTATCCAGGCATGCAATATGAAAGATAGAGGCATTTATGGCTAGATTTTTTTCCAGACAGCCCTTGTAATTTATATGCCCAAAACAACTAAATACCTTAGAACTATGAGCTTAAAATGGAGGATCCCCCAGGTACACCCTAAGTTCTAAAAATCCAATGGCTAATAGCATCCTAACATTTACCAGGTTAAAGGTAGATCCAATGTCTTCACTTTAAATCCTGAAAATAGAAACTGAGCTGTCAATTTGATTTTTCTCGGGCAAATTTTCAGTGATGTTTTTCTGCTTGCCTTGCTTTCCACACATTTAGCTGCACCCCAGCCTCTCGTCATATGTTATTAGGCCCAGCCCCTTCCCAGAGGGTTGAGCAGGCAAAACTCACGTCTAATCAGCCAGTGTTCTCTTGATGGAAATAAAATCTTATTGAACAAAAGGGTGAGACTGAGGGAAATGAGGATTGCACATTACTTTGTATTGTAAGGTGCAAATTGGGCTGGCAGGAATTGACCATGACTTTTCCGTCCTCTGTCATAAAGACCTTTTCTTCTCTTGCTGTTCTTCAAGCAGCATCTGTAGCCTGTTGCTTAAACGGCCTTTGATGGATGGTTTTATTGCAGCTCCAGGAGCTGGTAGCAGAGACTGCTTGATCCATTCCCAGCTGTTAGGATTTGAAGGATGACATAGGGGCTGTGGAGATAGTCATCCATCTTTTTTTTCTAAGGGGGTGTACAGGAAAGACCCAGTGACTAACCTGCTAGAGATATGGTGCCTCCCCACACACATCTGAGCCTCTTCTATTTAAGCTCTTCTTGCCTCTCGCCTGCTCCCTTATCACAAGGGCAGTGCTAAATGGAGATATGTATGAGATCAGCAATACTAGTAACTGCGAGTCTGACATAATGCACTTTCTCATAATTTATTAAAGTTGCTAATACATTTTAAGAAATATGTGAGGAACATGGAAACTTCTGGGTAATATCATCCAGTGCATTAACCTTCCATTTCTTTTGCACCTCAATCAGAGTAAAAGCCTAACTCCTTGTGATGACCCGGAAGATTCTCCACCCTTTGTTCACCTCATTCTCCTTACCTCTCCCATCAGTAGTTACTATTCTTACCCTCCTGCCTCAAGGCCTTTGCACTTCCTATTTTCTGGTACCAGGCTTATTCTCCTGCCTCGGTTCAGTCTCAACTGCCATCTTTCATGGAGACTTTCTTTGGTCACCTTAATAAAAGTCACAAAATTCCCCACCCACACATTTTCTATCCCCCTTAGACTTTTCTCCCTAGCATTCAATGCCATCATACTCACTATATATTTTACTTATTGATCTTATTTAGTGTTTGTCTTTTCTCCTTAAAGTGTAAACTCCCAAGGGAAGGGAGTTTTTCCTGTTTGGTTCATTACTCTATCTCCATGCCTGCCACAGAGGAGGTGCTCATTAAATATGCATGGAATGAATAAATTACTGATAATGGTCGTACATTCTGTTTAAGGACATAATTATTGGAAGCATCTTGTCATGATATCTTTCCTCTACTGAGATAATCAGCAGCTTGAACATTAAGATCAACAACTCTAGGTCTGAGGGCTTCCAAGTGTTGGAGAGAAGGCCAGATGATAGGATGCAAGGAATTTTACCCTTGGCTTTCAAAATACCTAAGTTAAAATCCTGACCCTACCACCTACTAGCTCTGTGACCACAAAGCTATTCAACATAGGTGAGTTCTCTCAGTTCACTCAATATGTATAGGAAAGATAATGATTCAAAATTCCAGGGTTGTGAGAATCAAGGTCAATGCATGCAAAGCATCTGGCATATAGCAAGCCTTCATAAAAATAAAAACTATTTTTATATATGTAAATAATTTGTATTAATTTATAGTTGTTTGCATTATTGGTAAAAGTGTGAATTCACATATTTGTTGGCATTTTCATTTTAGAGAACACATTGACGCTATTTTAAAATTTCTTGCAATAGTATTTTTGTCGTTATAGAAAAGAAAAAGACCTACTACATGCTCTTTTATTAAACTCTGGTATGTATTTGCACTATTTAGAGATCCTTAAATCGAAAGAAGTAGCCTCTAAAACAGTGAAACCCATCTTCAGGTTATACTATATTTGCCCTATATCTCATCCCGCAAGGTTTACAAGGGTCTTGCCTGGCAAAATCTGCCTCTTTCAAAGATTCATTTGCTAAGCAAACATTGATGATGTACACACTCTCTACCAGGCACTGGGCTCTACATTATTAACTGTTTGCAGGTAAATGAGAGAGTTTCTGCTCAGGAGTAAAGTCCTGAGGCTGAGTCCCTGGCAGCCCTAATGATAAGAGCAGGCATTAGGTAATATGCATTGTGGAGACTGCCTGGGTGGTTCTGGAAGGGTCACTCTGCTCCAGAACCAGGGACTGAAGACTTCACCCGGCTTAACTGTCCTTGATCACAGAAGCAACCAGGTGAAACTGAGTACATAAGAATGAACAAAATACTGTCCCTGCAGGGACGCCAGGATAGCTCAGGGGTTGAGTGCTTGTCTCGCAATTGTAAGGTCCAGGGTTCAATTCCTGGCCCCAGACCATGCAAACCCATACGCTGAACTAGGGCACAGCTGGTAACCACAGGGATGGCTCAGCAGTGAAGGTGCTGACCTCCCATGCGGGAGTCCCCTCCCCACAGGTTGGTTCCCACCCTGCATGGCCCCACATTCATCTGTGGAATGAAACCATGTCACAACTAATGATGTAAATCTTTACAACTGTGAAGACTGCTCTGGGTCCTCCCCCCCTTCTCTCTCTCTCTTTCTGTCTCTCTCTCTCCCCTTATCTCAAACAGTAAGCTAAATCTTTAAAGAAAAGGAAAAATACAGGCCCTGCAAAAAAAAAAAAGTTCAAAACTGCTTGTCCTCCCAATGGATCCCACAAAGTGTCAGACTCTGCCGTGCCCAGGACAGACATGCTGGGGTCATCTAAAGGGGGTCGTGAGTTCTCCACTCACACCCCACTCTTCTTGGGGAGACTGCCCTTATCTGAAGCTTATTAAAAAGCCTAAGCCTTTTTAATAAGCAAAGCACAGATCTTTGAAATAACATACATGCAATAATTCTCAAACTATAGTTTGATAGATCCATTTATCTCCCTGAAATCCAGGTGCCTCACTTGCAGACTGTGAAAGCCTTTGATCTCCCCATAACAGGGCAGTCCCTAAGGGTGCTAATGGTGCCTCCTTCAGCTCTAATACCTGGAGATATGCTGAGAATGGCCTACTTTGGTTGCTCCCATCAATTATTAGTTTGATGTGTTAAAATTCAACCATATTCCTAAAATGTACTTAATCACTTTAATTGGATTTGTGAAAATGTATGGTTTATGAAACATCCCCTGGATTCTTCTGACTAATATTAGACTTAAATATTACTTATTACTATGGTTTCTTCCCTTCCTTCTATTCATGTGTCCATGTATTGCAGATCTAAAGTTTCTCAAAGACAGGAACAATTTATTCTTTTTTATCTTTGTATCCACTTGGGCCTAGCCTAGTACCAGACATATCGTAGCAATTAATAATTTATATTCTCAGAGTTGTGGCAGTTTTGGCTGAGCCAGCTGAGTAAATTCAAATCTTGGATCTTCTTTTTACTAACTATGTGACCTTGGGCAAGTTACTTAACCTCTCTGAGCCTTGGCTTCCATATTTGCAAAGTAGGGATAAAAATAAGATTCACCCCAGAGGCTTAAAATGAACACTAACACAATCAATCTTGTAAAGTACTTAGCATCATGCTTGACACATCACAACTATTCAGTAAATGACATCTTATAATTATATGAACATAAGAAAGAAGCACAGTGATTAAGAGCAGTGGCTGAGTGGTCACATGGCTTGGGATGAAATCTTGGTTCTACCTCTTGCGACTTGTATGATCTGGGACAAGATCATTCATCTCCCCAGGTCTCAGTTCTCCTGTCTTTCCAGTGGAGATATCAGTTGCGCCTCTGTTCTTTACAGGTTTGTCTGAGACAATGCATGTAAAATGCACAGCACAGTGCCTAGCGTATATGATAATAAGTAATCAATAATAATATTATAACTTAATTGTACTCAATAAAATGTGACTAAGTACTATTTCCATATGTGTAATGGTAGAACCTACATGGTCCTCCCTTTTTTAATCTCTCTTTCTTTTTAATTGAGCTCTCTAATAATGGATTGATTCGGTTTAAACATAAATTTGTCCAGGAGTTTCTGGTCTATTAGGAGCTTAAGTATCCCACCAGTGGTAATGAATGGGGAACATCTGGGGTTTGCTGAGGGAAAATACTTATTCCAGAGTTTGTAGGGAGGTCCCAAGAGGCAGAGGGAGTTCTGTCATATCTCAGTGTTTGGCTGTGTCTGATTGGAAGGGACTCCAGAGTCTGGAGTCAGTTTGCTCATCAGATTGACACAACGCACCTACAAGCCCACGTATGCCATCTCAAAGTCTCTTCCTTCCTAAGTCCATTTTGGAAAAATGTTCACCCACAGGAAGTCTGGGAAAAATTAGCAGTGTTTCTCCTGAAGGTGGGTGACAGTGAGGGCAAATCCAGGAAGATAACCCTTGGCTGGTCTGTGGGAAGAAAGCAGCTGTCCTCAGTGGGCCAGAGCCTCGCCTGTGAGCAGGCCTGTTCGGACACAGGGGCCAAGCAGAGCTCCAGTCTGGGAAGGAGCTTGGAGCGATGCAGGTTCTCAGACTTTGGACTTGAAGGTGAAGCAAGGAACCCTGTGGTACCCTGGAACTTAAGAACTGGGACACCCAGTGGGTGAACAAGGTCCAGAGGAAGGCAGAAATTTGGGGCTTGGGACCGAGCAGCCACCTAGCTAATCAAAACTGGAGCACTGAGTTGGTCACAGCCAGAGCAAAGACCCAGCTGCAGGTTCAGATCTGTGCTGGGAATCTGGGAAGGAATAAAAAGGTGAGGGGATTGGGAAGGTACGATTATGGGAATCCTGGGATGAACACAGCAGGCCTCGCTCTTCTCTGTCATTTTCTCTTGATGTGTCAAAGTGCCTGTGAAGGCGGCCTCATTAGTGAGACCACAGAAACATATATTGACCTTTATAAAAGCAACTTCAAAATGCTACGCAAACTTACACATCTTCTTTGTCTCCCCTCTTGCTTTACTGAATGATTCCCTGCCCCACGCAATTTTAATATCAAGGACAATTTTTATCAAGTCTTTTTCTTGTAATCAGGATATAAAAATTATCCCAACATTTCTCTTTGAAAATGGATCTTCAGAGACTCAGTAGGCCTTTATGCATCACTAATGAGTTCTTTAGTGAAACATTTTGTCTTTTACTAAAATAAATCTCTCCTATTAAATATTCCATATGAAAAATCTGATAGCATTTAAGCTGACTAGTTTCATTTGTAGAAAAATCATTGTACTTTTTAAGAATTTGGAAGTTTTGTAGCTTATTTTTGATTGGACAGAGGGATCTTATTACTTGAGTTCATGAAAAAAAAAATAGAATATACATTTCACAGAACCAGATCTTTGTGTTGGAAGATAGCAAAGTGTTTTGCTGATGTAGACTCCAATCTCATGAAAAAATACAGTGTCTAGCATTTCTTATAGGTGGCTGTATTAGTTTCTTAAGTCTGTGGTAGCAAATACCACAAACTGGGTGGTTTGCCGCAACAGAAATTTATTCTTTCACAGTTTTGGAGGATAGAAGCCTGAAATCCAGGTATCAGCAGGGTCCTACTCCCTTAGAAAGTTTAGCAAAGGATCTATTCAAGGCCTCACTTCAAGCTTCTAGCAGCCTCAGATGTGCCTTGGCTTAAAGACAGCCATTGTCTCTCTGTGTCTCTACACTGTCTTCCCTCTGTGCATATTTGTCCCAGTGTCTGACTTTCTCCTTTGTCTAAGGACACCTGTCATACTAGATTAGAATCCACCTCATGACCTCACCTCAACTTAATTACCTTTGTAAAAATCCTGTCTTCAAATAAGGTCATATTCTGAGGAACTAGGCCTTTAGACAGGCATGACCAAAGTGCAGGCCAGAATGCTTTGAATGTGGCCCAACACAAATTCTTAAAATGTTATGAGATATTTTTTGCAACCTTTTTTTAGCTCACCAGCTATCGTAGTGTTAGTGTATTTTATGTGTGGCCCAAGCCAATTCTTCTCTCAATGTGGTCCAGGGAAGCCAAAAGGTTGGGCATCCCTAGCTTAAGGCATCAGCACATCTTTCCAGGAAGACGCTATTCAACCCATAATAATGACCATCCAGTGTCACCTCTCTAATGATCCCACAAGGCTACCCATGTGTTCTGAACAAATCTTTCTAATGTTGAACCAAAAATCTATTTCCCATAGCTTCTCTCACTGACTGAAAAGGGCAGTGGAGAGAGCACATTTTTCAGTAATGGGGGACCGTAATTTAGCTCTGATTGACTTTAACACCATAACCTTGGAAAGTACCTTCTAACTCTCTGAGCTTCATTTCCCTTACCTTTAAATTGTGGTAACATATTATAAGAATGTTGTGAAGCTATAATAGGATACTGTGTGTGAAGAATGCTTTTCCTGGTGTGATACCAATGTTCCATTGGATTTCAAGTTCCCTAGTAACAGCTCTGCAGGGGGTGGGATGGGGGTTGTGACAGCACAGACCCTACAGCCATTCTTCCTGGGTTGGATGCCTTACTTCTCTTGCCACTTACTACCTGTATGACTTGGGGAAGTTACTTCCCCTCACCATGCTTTTCTTTTTATCCCATAAATTGGATTATTATCAGTACCTCTGTTAAGAGCCTATATTGAAGATTCGAGTATGATCTATTAGTACATGATAGGTACACCATTGTATAAGTTGTAGCTATTTTTATTGAGGGTAAGACCATGTCTTAGTACCCTGTTTTGGCATAGAGTAGATGCTCCAAAAATGTTTGTTGAATAAAGGAATAAAGGTACGTGGCTTCTGCCCCTGGGAGACGCAATGAATGCCACGTGGCCTCCTTGTAATGCTGCTCAGCGTCTCCTCCCCCAACAGTGCACAGCCCCCGGCAGCAGGGCAGGAACAAGCCCCACCCTACTCCTTCCCAGGCTGTGATTTTCTGAAAAGTGCAGCTTCCTTTTCAGTTTGCAGTTCAGTTTGCAGTTTAGTCCCAAGCCACCAAGTGGTCCAAACCAGCCTGGGAGGCATGTTCTTGTCTTATGTTACTAAAAATGAATACACTCTTTAAAAGATACTGTAGCTTTCCCTCTTCTCCCACTGCTTCTTCACCCAGTCATCCTTGTTTTTCTGGTCTCTTTCTCAATCTCCCTGGCCTTTCCTCCCACCCCCATGCCCATAGCCATACTTCACCAATCCCTTCTTCTACCTCCTGGAAGCCTTTCCAAATGGACACTAACAACCAGGGTACTCTGGCTTTGACACATATTTCTAATCAGGTACGATGTGCAAGACATTTTAGTATAAAGATCTCGCAGACAGGTGGCAACCAATGAGAATATACCACAGCTGGGTGAGGGAGGCTTCTGCTGAGCTATTTAACTCTGGTTCCTGTTGGGACTGGGGGCAAGGGGTTGGAGTGACCAGGGAAGTAGGGAAAATGCCTGATATTTGACAGGCTTTGGACAATGGCTATTTCCTAAGTGGGGTGGTGGCACGGCTATATAGGACCATCCATACCCACTAAGTACCAGACCTTAAGGCTGAGTGTCTACCTGCATCCAAATTCCAGGAGGGTAGGGGTTTAGTTTTCAAATTAGACTGAAAAAGACTATACAGTAACAGAAGATACATAATAGGGTTTTATGTCTTTGGATAGATTGCACTTATTTAGAAAATAACCAGCTTCTGGGTTGCTAATAACTGATGATGGTAAAAATAGCAGCCAATATTTACTGAGCATTTATTCCAGAACATTGATCCAGGTGCTGTATGAAGGCCTAGAGGGCTTCAGGAATTTAATCTCCATTGAGTGGTTGTGAATGAGCCCAGTTTAGCTTAATTTTCCAAGTTGCTAACTCTTACTCCCACCCACCTCCCTCCATATATACCCAACTCTAATTAGGTACTCTAATAGTTTAAATATGGAAAAGTCCCTTCCTCCGGAATCATCACCAGTGCCTAAATGAGATAGTGTTCCCTGCAATGTGTTCACATAGCAACCTGAATCTCCTGTTGTGGCATTGATTACTCTGTGTTTTAATTGCCCATGTAATGTCACAGGGGTTGGCACATAGATGGGGCTCAATAAGATTTGCTGAAGGAAAGAAAGAAGGACAAACATTCAAACATTGTATAACATGCATTGACTGCCCCCTGTGAAAGGGTCCCTATCTCGCAGGCTTTGAGAAGTATAAGACAGACTAGAACAGCCTGCCCTCCCCTGCAGGAACCAGTGCTGTGACATTAATATTTCATAGAGCTTCTGTTTCACCCATGGCTATGGCAATGCTCACATTTATAAACATGATGTTAGGAAATTTAGACACTATGAAGTCAAATGGCCACTAGACTGAGTTTGTATGATGTTGATTTGTCATCTCAATCCACACTAACCAATGTAACCTCTGTGACTCAGAAGATATCTATCTTCTAGTTAAATACAGTCATTTTCAAATGAAGCATCTGATGCCCAGAAGTTAATTTCCTTAAATCTCTGGAGAATGGAAGGACTATTTTTGGTTACACTGGCTTCTCTTAACTGGCACATTTTCAGTTAACACATAAAGCTAACGGGATAGATAATCCTTACCAGCAGAGACAGAGCTTGACCCCTTAATCAAACTGACAAATAGTTCTTTCCAATCATAAGACCCAAGAATGAGAAACTAAAACTGCCCAGGCAACAAAATCCATTATAAAAGGAGAAAAAAAAAAAAAAGAGTTAAACACACTTTGATGTTGCAAACTACAATCGACGCTCTCTGTCTCGCCTGCCCATTTATTTTATGTTTCGCCTATTTAAAATGGTCACAAAATTAAGTCTTACTGGCATAGGCCAAGGGTGCTTGAAGGAATAGGGCTGTAGCACTGGCATAATAACGAATGACTCACAAGTCCATTCACAAAGCACTGGTGATGGTCCCAAGATTTTCCCAGCCTCTCTGGAGCTTATAGGCTGCCCAAAATGCAAGTCTAGAGGTGGGAAGACTCAGACGCATTCAGAGCTCCTTCTAAAAAAGGTGAAAGCACCAGCCTTGGGGGACTGCTCTGGTCATCACGCCAACCCTCTAGGTGTGGCAGTTGAATGATACATTATGCCTGTTCATTTGGCTTTATGAGAAGGAATGCAAACTAAACTAGTTTGTTTCTATTATGATTTAAGGCAGGGGTGTCCAGCCTTTTGGCTTCCCTGGGCCACACTGGAAGAATTGTCTTGGGCTACACATAAAACACACTAACACCAATGATAGCTAAGGAGCTTTAAAAAAATCTTAGTGTTTTAAGAAACTTTACAAATTTGTGTTGGTCAGCCTTCAAAGCCATCTGGGCTGCATTGCCTGTTGGAGACACTTGATTTAAGCCATCCACCTCCACAACTTGATTCACGCTTTTCTGTGCCTTCTACTAAACTCGCAGGTGTGCAAAAATTGGTGGTGTGTAAAACTGGAGGCATTGGTAATTGCCCATCAGCATTTGTGATTTTCCCTAGTTTACCCATCCGGTGACTTCTCCAACCTTCCTTATATCATCCTACACATTTCCTCCATACCATGAAAGCAATAGAGAAAAAAGAACGAACTCTAGTAAACAGAAAATTGTAAATATCCCCTTTTTATCTGTCTACAATAAGTATATTTTATGCTATTTGCCAAGAGTATTGCATCTATAGACTATAAAAGACAAATTTTAATATAAATTGAACTAAATTACTAATAAACAGAAAATGCTTATTATAAATGTATACATAATATTAATGATATGGGCAATTGTTCATTTTTATGGATGTCCTAGTTATCACTCACTTGTAATGATTCTCTGAATTCACAGTTTCCTCTAATTCTGATGCCTTTATAGGATTGTATTTTATTTGCTATATTATGTAGTTGGAACTAATAATACAAAGAGCTCGTGTGGTTCAATTAGTATATTTAAATTAAAAGAAAAAACTAAAAGCCTAATCTGTCACTTGCTTTAGAGAGTAGAGCTATTTCAGTCCCATAGTTAATGTTATAAATTAAGCCCTGATGTAAATAACCATTTCACTTCCCTACATTTTTACTTTCCCATATCCTTCCAGAAACATGCTGGAGAAGCATGAGGCAGCTGAGGCCAAATTTTAAACTCAGCCTTTACTACCTGACTTAGACCCATAAAAATGATGAACCAATATAAATCTGCTCATTTATTCAAATCAAAACCTCACTCTCCCCCCCCCACACACACACACTCTCAGAAACCTTGAGAAATCTTTAAACTGTAGAGAAACTGAGGTTATGAGTGTCTGACTCACTCAACCAATTTAGTCACTTAGAAAACATCTGCTAAAAAACTTATTTGTTCCAAGGACCAAAACAGTAGTCTATTTGAATGAATCTTTTACTTTCAAACTCTGTACACTGTAGATACTTAATAAATCCTCCTGGACTTACTCAATTTTGATATAATTTGCCATTTCTGCTGATGTGCCTCATCATGCAGACTTCTAATAATTCTTAGATCATGGCCGGACTCTTACCACCAGGTATCTCTGGTGTCACTTTTTACTGTAACTGTTGGTTTATGTGGCTTTCCCCTTTACTAGGTAGGAACATTCAGGGAGGGAACAGATGTGTAATACACAATGCACAGCAACATGCAATTTTTTTCAGAGCCATGTTTGCTATCTCTTGAGTTTTCACAACCAACAGAAGGAGTTAAGATGTGGGAACATAATCACCCCCATTTGATAGATGATAAAATTGAGGCACAGATTATTATAAATTATTTGTAAAATTGCATAGAACCTTTTGGGGATGAAGCCACAACCAGAATTCCAGGATTTTCCCACTCTAAAGCATAGCTTCTTTAAACTCTAGATTAGTCATGCCATGTTAATC
>PVKE010022579.1:0-25448 GCA_004027555.1 Craseonycteris thonglongyai | reverse complement strand
AGAGAGAGAGAGAGAGAGAGAGAGAGAGAGAGAGATGGTCTCTTCTCCATTTGTAGTGATGTAGGCAGTATGAGCTAGCTAAAATGGCATCATATTGCAGTCTGTTTAGATCATACTTTTGGACACAACTGCAGTTTGAGCTGTGAGGACTGCACTAATGGAGGCAGATGACAGGATGAAAAGAGTGGGTGCTCCTGCCCAGTTGGTTGGAGTGGCAGGCTTTGTAATGAACATAAATGATGCCCTGAGCAATTGCTAGCAGTTCTTTACTATTTCTAAACTATTGTTGGTGAGATTTTTATGTGTGCTCTTCCTAAAATGTTTTCACAAGGTAAGCAATTAATATGGGTGAGAAACCAAATTGCTTGTGGTGCATAAAGAATGCCTGTGAAGCACTGAGGTTTTCAACTGGACATGTGATTAAAGGGAGCTTTTGTGTTCCCAGGGAAGTTTGATGTGCTATTTTTTGCTTATCCAGGGAACATAAAAGTTAGTAAAGGGTCCTAATATTCTGTTATATACCTATAAAAGTCCCCCCACTTAAATAAATCATTATGCCATGGCAAGTTATTTCCAATAAAGAAAAAAAAAAAAAGATTTGTGCTACAATGTGCAATTAATGGGGTTGCTTGACTGCTGCCTCTTTCTGTTTTTTGTTTTATTTTTCTTCAAAATATATTAGTACAGCCAATAACAGTTTTAAGTTTTTTATGTGACTCTCCTAAAAAAAATTAAAGGTTTTCTTTTTTATATTTTAAATGGAGGTATACTTGTAGGTACTAAAACTGCCAAGTAATAATATATATAATCTATTTTTCCTCTTTCTCTTTTTAAATTTACCTTACCAAATTTGTAATAAAAGAGTTTTCTTACATCTTTATGATTAACTTGGAAGATGAGATGAGTAAATTTTCTTATGAACCCCCTGTATATAGAAAGAAAGAGCACAAATATTGTTTTTATTCAGCGATAAATACAAAACCTGAATCATAACATAGTGAGTGGGGTGATTTAACCAAGATTACTAGTTAGGGCACTGAGGATCATCCTCAACATCCTTCTGATCATGTTTCTCTACTGCTCAAAAAACTTGGAGTCCCACCTTTCCTGATACATAAAGCATGTATTTCTCATATACTCACCAGCAGCCATCTATGGTCAGGCCCTCATAAATCCTTTCCCCTTTTATTTCTAGTTATAACTCTAAACCCAAATGATCATTGCCAGCAAACTAAACCACTCACTTCTGATTGCTTTGCCCTTTTCATTTTGTGCCTTTTACTAAAAAGCCATCTTTGGGGAAATGCCTGGATGGCTCAGTGGTTGAGTGCTTGCCTCGCCATAGTGAGGTTCAAGGTTCAATTCCCAGTCATGGCCCATGCAAACCCATATGCTAAACTGCTGTGTAACTGGTAACCACTGAGATGTCTTAGTAATGAAGGTTCTCACCTCCCATGTAGTAAGCTTCTGATTTGGTTCCTGCCCCATACCACCCCACATCTATCTGTGTGGAATGAGACCATGTCATAACTAATGATGTACAACTATGGAGACTGCTCTGAACCCTCTCCCCTTCTCTCTTTCTCTCTCTCACCTTCTCTCAAACAATAAAATTTGTCTGTTGTCACTTATTATATGAAACTTTTTGGATGGACCCAGTCTAACCACAACTATTTGTATTTCAATGAATTTAAAGTTACTCTCTTCATTGGGTTATTGTCAGCTATGCTCCTGTTCCATCTCTCTTACTAGACTGAAAGCTCACTGGCCAGGTCCCATTCATGTTTCTCCAAATTGGAGACACCTAATGCATAAATGAACAAATGAAGAAAATGTGGCCTTGAAGTACCCAACTATATTGACCTACCACTTGACATTGACCTGCAACTATATAAAACAGGGATCAAATAAATGTTATCGCACAACTATTAGGAACTATTAAATATTTACCTTATTTCTTGTAAGTTCTGTTGGTAAATGTGCAACTTCCAAACCCTTGATATTTAACATGATAGTTTGAAAAATGAAACTAGAAAGCTATCTCAAATATATTGGAATAAAATATGTCTGACACAAAATTAATATAAAAATATTGAAAATAAACTTACTGATAAATAAAAATAAGATGACAACCTTCTTTAGTTTTAGAAAACCTTAAGGATCTTTTAAGTGTTCACATGGCCCTGTATAGGAGTCTACCCTAAAAGCAGAAAATTATATCTTTTTTACATTTTCTTTCTTTCTTTCATATTTTTTTATAAAAATTAAAACAGAAAAATGCAAATGGAAAAAATTCTTCACTAATTTTTAACAAAAATGGGGACTCAGAATATATATTTTTAATTTCTATAAACTTTAATAAATGGAGGTGACCACTCATCACCCATATTCTTAAGAATACTAGCTTTTCAAATGCAGCAAGAGATCTGGAAAATTAGTTATCCCAATGAGTAAATCTTCTAGCCTAATATCTTTATAGATCTGTGATAAAAATACCTGCTTTGACATCTTAGAAATTTTTTCAAGTAATTATAATGAAACAATTTTATAATTACCACACATTAATTTTAATAGCATATTTCCAAGCTCCATTTATTTTGAAGAGATTTTATATTGATTAGCTCATTTTTTATTGTGAGACTCTGCCCAATAGAAAGGGAAGATAAGAATATTTTCTTATGACAAATGAATAGGTTATACATGGAGGAGAGAATTCATGACTCCTTGCAAATCATCCACTCTTGGTATGGGGCAAGTTTGCTTTCGAATTTGCTTCACCAGGATAATTGCTCTGTTTGATGCTAATGAAGTATTTAGCAAATCCTTATGTGATATCATATTCTACTTTGTAGAAGAGTGCCAGATAATAGTGTTGGTTTGCAATGTTCGTTTGACGACTTCCTATAATCCAGTGTCTGTACAAGCTATTTAAACTTTCTTAGCTTTATTTTTCAATTATATTTTTTAAAAATTAACCTCTTTCTAGTTGCTGTAAGAATTAGAACTTACTATGTGTAAATTAATGATGTAGGCATAAACCAGTGTTGTTTTCAGGGTTTTTTCTCTCTCATTCTTTTTGTTTTCCTCTTTCCTTTCCTTTTAATAGTAGCCTAGAGCTTGAAAGCAAAGAAAAAGTGAATATGAAGCTAAGTTTTAGTATTAGCATCTGGGTTAGTTTGGGTGGCTAGGTAAAGGCAGTTACGTAAATGTAGTTTTATAATATTTAGCCTTTCATGATAAAATGTCAATTAATGTCATTTTATTAGAATACTATTAATGTTAATAAACACTTTCCCCAAAAACAACAAAACAATTGTTTGCTTGACTTCATCATTCTTTGACAATACAAAATACCTTGGAACCCTCAAGACAGTCTTAGTTCCATTCATTCCTGGTTAAAAATACATGCCATTGTTTCCCTCCATTTTCTTGTATTTTTCAGAATAGAAGGTGCAGTTTATTTCTCATTAAAACTGGTTGGGGTTACACAACAATGATATCTGAGCTTTGACAACGAGAAGGTTAGAGGTACATTTTGCATGTAAACCTGAGGGGTAGCTCAGTCATCCTTTTAACTGGTTGTGTCAGTAATACCCCAGGAATGATTGTGCCATCCAGATAAGGAGCGGGCCAGTGACACTTCCCAGATCTGCAAATTACAGAGATTTTAATTACTCAGTATCTGTTCTAATAAGAAGACAAGATTATTTTCCTCTATTTGTATCACAATGAGTACGTCTGTTATGTTGCTAATACAACCTCTCCATTTTCTTTGTAGCTTGTTCCTCGCAGACCAGTGGGAAAGAACATGGAAGCATCTGTGGTTGTCAGAATGGCAGCACCTGTGATCCTCTGACCGGGCAGTGCCAATGCCCCCCAGGGGTGCATGGGAAAAGCTGTGAACATGGCAGGAATGTCTGGCTCTGATCATGTGAGATGACGTTTTAAGGCCTTGAGATTTCAAATGGGAAATAAATGAAGTGAAAGTTGCATCTATATTTTTCAAGGTAGCGTTTGTCCAAAGAAGTAAAAGGCTGCGTGTGTGTGTGTGTGTGTATACACACACATATATGTGTATATGTCTGTGTGTGTGTGTGTATATACATATATATATATATACACACACACACAGTTGCTTTAATTGATGACATGTATAATAAAACAAGTCATACTTAAATATCCAACTATGATCTAAGCAGGGTGAATCCTGATATAGAAAATACTTTTTCCTTCCATTGAGCAAAACGTTGAATTTTTATGTGCAGATTTCGATATAGAAACTGAAGAGAATTTATTTGCTCTGTATAAGAAAATAAAGAAAAAATGGAGCTTCTTAGGCAAACCAGGAAGGAAGAGAGATGAAAATCAGAGAACAAAAAGGAGTGGAGGGAGTGAGGAAAAGAGAGGGAGGAGAAATGATGGATGGAAAACTCACAAAATACCAATATGTGCTGTGTGTGGATTTTTTATGGAAAAACGAATGAAGAAGTTAACAAAACACAAAAGAGAAATTTCTTGTTTAGGCCCCAGAGCTGAAGGCAGTGGGTCAATGAAGATAAAAGTTTTCAGGGATTGCCAACAATCATGGGGAGCTTATTAGATTCTTACATATCACAAAACTGCTGTGATAGAAACCAAGTTTACTTCACTCTCTGACAGGTATATGAAGGCTCCTGCTAGCATCCAGTTCTTTAACTCCTTGAACAATATTTATTCATTTATTTGAAATATATATATGTTAAGTGTTTGCTAGGCACTGTGCCAGTAATTATGATATAACAACAAAGTGAAAATTAAGTAACTACAAAAGGCCCTGGTCCTTCTCTGTGAATCTTTCTGTCTTGTTGAATGCAGCCATAGTTTACAAATGTCCATAGGTATTACAAATGAAATATTAATGTGTGCTTGGTGGTCAGACTATGAGGAAGGTGCAGACTGTGCAAGCCAAAGCAACTTCCAGAGAAGCCTGCCAAGTAAAAGAACATGGTGCAGGGAAAGTGTGTGGGAAGGGCGTTCCAGACTGAGGAGGCCACCTGTTGCCAGACTCTAAACCAGAAGGTCACTCGGGGGAGCAAAATCACTCAGGGAGATATTTGCACCACATGAGGTTAGCCAGTGCAGAAGCTCATAGGTCTTGTTAAGTCTGGAGTTTTCGCCTGACAGCAATGCGAGTCATTGTGGAATTTTAGACAGAGATATAAAACCATATTTGTGGTTTTCTAAAAGATCTCTCTTGCCTCAGTGCAATGAGATTGGAAATGCCTTACCTTTTGCAAGCTCCTTCTTTCACATAACAACAGTTCTAGCAAGTTTTGCACGTGGGTTAATATTTGCTTTGTTTGTGCTTTCACCCTCTAGGATGCCCAAAAAGATTCTTTGGAAAGAACTGCAAAAGGAAATGTAACTGTGCCAACAATGGCCATTGCCACAGGGTGTATGGTGCCTGTGTGTGTGAGCCAGGGTGCTATGGGAGGTTTTGTCATCTGCGTAAGTCACAAGCACTAAATTTGCTGTCTGTGTGAAGCAAAGAGGCTCTGAAAAGTACCAAAAATATGTCAGACAAAGAAAGTAAAAAACATAACATATTTTCTATAGTCATATCACATATATGATGATTTATGTTCTAGTCTTTATTTAGCCTCCTTATACCACAGAACCCAGATTTTGGTGAATAAAAGAAAAACTTTTCTGAATTATTTACTTTTTTTTCTAGTTAGTGTTTACCTTAACTATTGAGAAAGGATTGTCCATAGTTTATTTAAAACGAGATTTGACACTTTACGAAACTCAACTGTCAAAGGCCCAGAACAAGTCTCTTCTATTTCTCAGTTCTCAGACATAGCAATATTATTCCCTTAAATTTCTAAAGCAGGCTATTTGTTTTGCATTTGGGTCATCAATCACATTTTGCAAAATACAAATGAGAAAACACAACCACCAATAACTTATGCAGCTCGTCAATCTCTCCGGAATTCTCCCAGTGTGCCTCCCTGGATGCCCCCCTATGTGCAGACATCTGTGAGCCTGAAACATCTCCACCCTGCTCCTCTATCAATCCCACATGCCCTCCTCTGACAAGCCTTCCTGAGTGAACCTCAGTAACACAATGACCCATTTCTTAATAGCAGAGACTGCTTAGAGTTTTATATTGTATTTTTTGTTGAATGTTCATGGAACTTGTCTATTTTATAAAAGGAATGCCCCTATACAACAGAGAGTAAACAGTGAATACTCCAAAAACAGAGCCAGGGAAAGCATCGCAGAAAGTTGAACCTGGGTCGTGGGAAAAGGCTAGGCTTAGGTAAGCAAATATAAGAGAAAGGGAGGTGTAGATACATATGAACAATGCAGGTGTGGACAGTGTGTTCCAGAACATCATCTACCTCTTAGGGTATGCCAAGAAAAGAAAACCCACCTAGAAACAGAAATAGCATCATTTCTATTATTGTTCCTCCCAGGGGTCTCCAAACTTTTCAGCCCATGGGCCGCATTAACTATCAAACAGCAGTTTGGGGGCCGACTACACACTCGAGGTCCAAATAAAAAAGAATCAAAACATAGATGTTTTTAATTATTTATTTAATATTATTTTATTCAGATAAAAAGGTCTCCACGGGCTGGATGAGAGGGCCTTTTTTTGGCTGTAGTTTGGAGACCACTACCTAGGCTAACAAGATATACCACGTATAAGACGACCGGGCGTATAAAACGACCCCCTAATTTTACAGTTAAAACATAGGTTTAGGCCTATATTCGCTGTATAAGACTACCCCCCACTTCCGAGGCTATAGTCTTATACAGCGAATATAGGCCTAAACCTATGTTTTAACTGTAAAATTAGGGGGTCGTCTTATACGCTGGAAAATACGGTACCCCATTTATTAGTGGTAACTTTTGAATACTTTATAAGGCAATGCCGGATCTTTTGGCACACACACACACAAACACACACACTTAAAACCACTTAAATTATAACTTATCTGATCAAATATTTAAAGGGCAGATGGTACTTGATAATGGTGACGGTGGTTAGCATATTGAATGTGACTGTCTTTAGGAAAACCATATGCATTACAGTTCTTCAGGACTCTGATCGCTTAGAGTTGAGGCTTTGTTTATTAATGCCACTTGTCTGGCCCTGAGAAGCTTGAGTGTGCAACCCTATATTAGCTTTCTAGAGCTGTGGTTTAAAAGGTGCCACAAAGTACGTGCCTTAAATAGCAGAAATGTATTGCCTTAACACTTCTGGAGGCTAGAGGCCTGGGATCACAGTGATAGCCAGTGACACGCCCTCTAAAGGCAGCCAGCAAGGATCAGTTCCAGGCCTCTAGGGCTGCTGGTCGTTCCTTGGCCTGTGACAGCATAACTCCAGTATTTGCATGGCATTCTTTCTGTGTGAGTGCCTTTCTGTCCCAATTTCCCCTATTTATAAAGACACCAGTCATATCAGATTAGAGGCCCATCCTCCTCCAGTACAACCTCATTTTAACTAATTATGTCAGCAATGACACGATTTCCAAATAAGGTCACATTCTGAGGTACTGCAGATAGGGCTTGCACATTTAATTTTTGGAAGACACATTTCAATGCATATCAAACCCTGAATATATGCTACATTGACAAATAAGTTTACTTCTTCCCATTTTTCTTCTTTTTCTAAGCATATTTCCACAGTTACATGTTCTTAATATACCCAGGTATCACATTTAAGCACTCCAATGTACCTGAGTTGTCCTCTGAACCACTGATCTACACGCTGAATGAGAATGAGTAGGGCCATGAAAGTTAGTTCATGGAAGTGAGTGTTCTGGAATGAACAAGAAGAGTCCTATATCAAAAAGGATAATGTCTCTGAGAGACCTTCAGGCTTAGTAGTTCTGGAAAGAGATACAAAACTTGGGGGTCATAGGAAAAATACAAAAGGAATAGTATAATTTATCATCCAAATACGATAGCATTAACACTGAGTACATTACCCTACATGGTGGCATTGTAACCTCCATTTTCAATTATCTCTGATAATAATAGCAGATATTAGCAGATATTAATAATTTCCATTCACCAGAAAGTCAAACAGCTTTTTTTTTTTTTTCTCTGAAATCAGCTTTCTTAGCAAGGCCTATGTAGGCAAATTATACAATTACCTTGAGCCTGGAGAGCACCTGAGGGATCTTTCATTTGATAAGTCCCTTGGACATCTATGAATATAAGTGGGAGGAAGAAATTGTCAGAGGTATATTTTGGAAAGGAAATTATTATTTTTTTCAAAGATTTATTTTTATTGTTTTTGACAGAGAAAGAGATACAGAGACAGGGAGAAGGGGGAGGACCCAGAACAGTCTCCATAGTTGCACATCATTGGTTTTTCCCCATAGTTTCACTCCACAGATGGGCATGGGGCTGCACAGGGCAGGAAATGGGTCGGGGTCTCACCCCAGTGAGAACTGAACTGGGGGCACTCCCCAGTTCAGCATATGGGTCCACACGGCCTGGGGCCCGGATTCGATCCTCGGTCCCCGGGGCTGCAAAGTGAGTGCTTAATCCACTGAGCTATCCCAGCTTCCCCTGGAAAGGGAATTATTAAAGCACTGCAAGTAGCTCCTCAAAGAGAGAACTAAGGGTAGGTTTTTCCAGAATGCAAAGGTGGGGCTTTTTCAGTTAGAATTCCTAGGTTGACTACCATTCCTAAAACTCAATGACACAAGGAAAATAGTGACAGAAAGGCAAGCTCCATGGGCCAAAGATGGAGCCAAGATAATGCTGCTGTCATGAGTAAAGGTCTGTGTTATCTCTGTGATGTAAAAGTCTTTCCAATTACCTTATAATGAAGAAGGAAAACAATGGTGAGCCTTCACATCGGTTCTTGTCCATCTTCTCCATGCTAAGGCAGGATGACTATGGGGCCTGGCAGTCCTTGGCAGTCCTCAGAGAATACTAACTGTAGGGAACCAATGGAGCACATTGAGAAACAATTTCTCTCCCGGAAGCACCAAAGCCTTTTACATAGTTCAGGCTTCACTGTTCACATCAAGTTGCCAAAAAGCAAATGAATTGCCTGATTTGAAAGACATTTGTTTTCCTATTGTGTGTTGTTTTATTTTTTTTGTTGTTTTTTTTTTTTTTTGGCAGTCAGGAAGATCCCCTTGTTTTCCTCATAATCACGTCCTGCAGAACTACATGCCAGTGCACTAACAATGTGGGGGGGGGGGAGCATGGTTTTTAGGTGATGAGTTTGCTTCAATCTGCTTTCAGACTGTCCCAAGGGGGCCTACAGGGTTGGCTGCTCTTCAGAATGTCAGCGTATAGAAGAGAACACCCTGTAATGCAGCGCCAAAAATGGCAGTTGCACGTGCAAATCTGGTTACCAAGGCAACAGATGCCAGAAAGGTACAACCTGATGATAAATGTCCTTTCTTCTCTAATAACAATGCTCAGCCTTTGTTCAGCACCATATGATCATTAATTATTTAATCCACCAGTGTCCTCAGGAGATAGGTAACTTTATTAATCCCCTATTTGCAGGTGAGGAAACTGAGACACAGGGCAATAAAGTTATTTAACCTTGTCATCTCAACCTCTGCTGTTAGCTGTTCCCTTGCTGGCTTGAGTGAGGGAAGAAAGATCACTTTGCAGAGAATCTTATCCCAAGATTAAAGGTGGCCAATCACTTCTTTGAGCTGAGCGAATCAACCAAGGGCATGGCTAGCCTTCAGAGTTAAACAATTGCTTCCTTCATATTGAAAGACAGATCACACGAACAAATACAATTCAAAGATGCTAACAATAGAAAATGTTGGGAAATTTAAATATAGTTATCAGTGTGATCCTTTCTCAAATTTCTGAATGTTACATAAATAAATCTATAAACATAAAAGCTTATGTATAGCATATTCCAATTATAAATAACATGTATAGATATATATGTGTGTAGGTGGATATAAAATTTGGATAAAGACTTTCCAAGATGCTAATAATGGCTGTCTCTCCTTAGTGGACTCATAGAAATCTTCGTCTATGGGTCTTTCACACTTTTAACAAGCCTTATGCCACCTTTTCACTAAACCTTGTCAGTGCTGCCCTACTTAAAATTTCAACTTGCAAGTCATCCTGAGCATTTTTTATTTTTCAAAGTGCACATTTTCTAACTTACCATGTACTCTAGTTATTATTATGTCTAATACTTATTTCCTATACTTCCTACTAGAAGCTAGGTCCCACTGAGGAAGGATATCGGTTCATTTTGTTCACCAAAGTATCTCCCACATCCTAGAATAATCCTAACATATAGGAGTTGCTCAATAAGTGTGTTCTTAAATGAATACATAAATGCAAATCTCATTTTATTCTTGATACATTTTTCTCATCTTATTATATATCCTGAATTAAGCACTTGTTACTACTTTATTCAGGGGAAAGATATCACAGCATTTTTTTCTTTCATATATCACAAAACTAAACATATATAACAACAAATAAATTTATCATAACTAATAGCAAGTGAACTTTTTGCCTTTGCAGTGACCCAAAAGGCAATTTTGTTTAAACTCAGGAGGTGGTCTGATAGATGTAAAAGAAAGCCATCATACCACTGGATCAGCTCCCAGAGACAGGTCCTGGGTTTGAGGGTCCTCTTTGGCCTTTGGGTATGGCCCCGTGCACTGTCATCTCCAGAGTCTGCAGGGCTTGTCAGAGCTGACTGAAAGGGAATCACAGTCTTCCAGGTCATTTGTAGCTATGGAACTGGAGTCTGTGAGCAACAACGTCCATCTAGATTTCAAGAATAGAAAGTTATTTAGGGAGCTGGGTTGAGACTTTCTAAGCAGTGGGGTAAAGAACTTAGTGAAACAGTAGGCTGCTGATACACGGAAGTGTTTCATATGGTATGAGAGTGGGTCCCATACCAATCTTTAAACCCTCTACTGCTTTAACTGATTTTTAAGTCAAAAATGGGCCCTTTATTCATTTCTCCACTAGAGAAATAATGTCCTGGAAGTCAACAAATGAGGAGACAATGCCATATACATACAACTGGGTAAATTTAATTTATTTTGATAATATTTTCTTAAGGCAGCGGCTGTGAAAGAGTCCCACTGTGAAGGAAAATGAGTTGAAAGTGTATGTAAATCAGCAAAATAGAGAGGTCACCATTATCTCTGAAAAACATATTATTTTTTCATCAGATAACTTTTCTAATTCTGATATTTTTGTCTAAGCACAAAATGAAATTATGAATCAGACAGTGTGGGTGAATGGGATTGCCATGATTGGCAGCTGAAATCAAGGCAAAAACAGCTCTCCAAGAGTTGTGCATGATGAAAATCAGACCTGTTTTTCCTTCTCTATTTTAAAAGAGTGAAGTAGCCCAAGTGCTCCTAGAGCCAGACATACATATCTTTAAAAATCTTGACTTTAGACCTGTGTCTGGATTGCAGATGAATAGTTAATTAAAGACTGCAAATTGTTTCAGTGGCACTAATGAGCAGTGCTCTCAACAATCAGCACTAGGACTCAGTTAAGCCCGTCAGCAATGACTTAAGAGTAGAAGAGCTGGTTTCTACAGTAGCCTCTGAAATAGCAAAAGAGAGGATAAATAGAAAACCAGCCAGGGTTTTTGTTTTGATTTGTTTGTAGCCTGGGGTATTTTGGACCCCACCTGTAGGCAGACCTCTGAATGCAGAGGGCTCAGGTCCAGCAAGTCCCTTGAGTCCATCTAAGAGGGCCTACTCAACCCCCTATATCATCATAGTCAGGACAGGTTTTTGTTCCCATAGTCCCACATTGGATGAACTTCAAATTTTGAACTCCAGTGGGTCTCTAAGAGCAGTTTAATTGACTTGAAAGGTGCTGAGTACCTAGTATCCCAGCACAATTTTGGTCTAGTGCCTGGGAGTCCCAGTTTTAGAGACCAGAAGATCTGAGTTCAACTCCTGCCTTTGCTCCATATTTAGCTGTGTGACCTACAGTAAGTTACTTAACCTCGTAAGCCTCAGTTTCTTATGTAAAATGAAGATAAATTTGCTTAGGTCATAGACTAATTTTTATGAAAATGTGAGCTAATTTATGTAAAGTGATTGACACCAAATATATGATCAACTTAGTCAAAAATGGTATGAACATTCCAGAAAATTTAATAATCCTTATTCAGTGAAACTCTGCCCAGGACAAGAAGATATTTCACAACCCGATTTGGTTTGATGTAACTTTTCAATTGTCATATGTTTAGGAAAGTCGCACTATTTTCCTGTATTAAAAGAATACTTTCCACCAGGTGCCTAATGTCAGCGGTTTCAATGAAGAGACATGTGTTGAAACTTCTAAGTGGGCCCTCAGTGGGCCCTACAGCATCAGACATCTTTTTCTAGTTCAAAGGACATCCAGCGAAGAGCAAACATTTCCTCTTTCTCCACATTAGACTCTCTTATAAGATACACAAATTACAAGCCTCTGGGGTGGTTATTTAGACTACAAAAGAAGCAAAGACTAGGAGAACAGGATTCAGGCAACCATGGGGGAGAGCTCGGGAAAGCACTGTGCCGCCTAAACCTCCTGTACAAATTACATCCCATATTCAGTTGTTTTGTTGGTTTTTTTTGTTTTGTTTTTTCTTTTTTCTATGTAACTGCCTCCAAAGACATATATCTAAATTGCTTCCATTGTTACTGTCTGAACAACCACATTTTCAAGAAAAAAAAACAAAACAAAACCAACGTCTTTCTGTTTTTCCAAAGTGACAAGATACAACATCATGTTGATTCTTCAGGGATATTTTTGTAAGTGCTATAAATCCTTGGAGGCTACTCAGATGTTTTTTTCTTTGCAGTTCAGTGGTACACACGTGCACACACTTACACACATGCTTTTCCAGGTCACTTAGGCAACAGCAGGAACCTGGGACCAACTTGAGGTATATTACAAGTCTTAGCTTCTATCTCTCTCTTTTTATTTTACAAGTCTGCATTGATGGCCTCTGGGGACCAGAGTGTCAGTTCTCCTGTTAACCTTGTGAAAATGGAGGTCAGTGCAAAAGAAAAACTGGAAACCGCGATTGTCCTCCTAGTTACACAGGAAAAGCCTGTACCATATGTAAGTCATTAATGTAGACAAGGTAACCAACAAAGTCAATAAAGTTCTTAGCCTTATAAATGCTTGTTTTTTCTAACTGCTCTAGGTGATATTATATTATGATTATGTTAGGGTACACCTTTCAATTATCTGTTGTATAAGAAACCATTTCAA
Organism: Craseonycteris thonglongyai; assembly: GCA_004027555.1. Lineage (NCBI taxonomy): Eukaryota > Metazoa > Chordata > Mammalia > Chiroptera > Craseonycteridae > Craseonycteris > Craseonycteris thonglongyai. The sequence continues at coordinate 12,212 of PVKE010022579.1, read as the reverse complement.
TACTTTGTGGCTTAAAACAATGATCTATTACTTCTTTTGATCTTGTGGGTTGATGAGATGGATTTCCTGCTGGTCTCACCTGGTGTCACTTGTAGCTGCTTCCATCTAGTAGATCAGCTGGGAAATGAAATTGACTGGTCTTGTCGACCAGGGGACCTGACCTTCCCTGTACAAAGTATTTGGGCTTCCTCATAGCATGACAGGACCAAGACAACAATCTGAGAAGGAGTGTCCTAAATATGTGAAAGCAGAAGCTATCCTGAGTTAAAAAGCCTAACTTCAGGAGCCACACATCAACCATTCTGCCACATTCAATTGGTTAAAGCAAGCCTTAAGGCCAGACAGATTCAAGGAGAGGAGATAAAAGATTCTACCTCCTGATGAGAGGAGTAGCAAAATCTCATTGCAAAAGACCTGCAAGCTGGGAGATATGGTGTCAGCCATCTTTGGAACCTATCTACTATCGTATTTATAGCTATACTAAAAAGGCACTGTAGAGAATCTTAAGACTGTATTTGTCATCCTTGTCAGAGTGGGAGTGGATTATAGACTGATAAAAAGTCACTAAAGTGAAAGCACTTCATGTTTTTCTTGTTTAATTGAATATAGAATATAGGTATTATAGATAACTTATTTTTGGAATGTTTTGTATTTGAAACTTAATAAAACTTAACAAGCAAAAAAAGAAAAGTGAATGTACTTCAAAGAGCCAGTAGAACTACTACCCTTACTATTTGCTTTTCTGCTTATGCTTCTTGCATAACCTATGTTAATCCTGCTTGTATTTACCTTCTTTCTCTACTTTATCCACACTGGGTCAGAGTAACTTGAGAAGCCAAAGAAAGCTGTTGGATGGATCATGATATTTTTTACTTAATATTTTTCAATTTTTCAGTTACAGTAGACATACAATATTACATTACTTTCAGGTGTACATAGTTAATAGGCATTTATGTAACTTATGAAGCGATCCCCTTGATAAGTCTCTTATCCATCTGACACCAAGCATAGTTATTACAATGTTTTTCTTACATTACTATTTCAAATGTCTAGTATATGTTAGCAAAAATCTGTTGTTTGTGATATCTGTGACTTTATAAGCTGTGAATAGTGATCTGAATTAACTTTCAGTGCTTAGTACTTTTTTGAAACCAGCCACCAAATAAAACCAGAAACTGTAATGTAACTATGAAATGTAACACCAGAATAGTATTTAGCCCTTAGTGAATTATCTGATCATGTGGGAAAGGCATTGCTGCCCCTTAGGATGACCCTCAAGCAAGAGGGATAAGACAAATTCTTTGACTGATGGTGTGTCTGGATATAACTAGTCAGTCTTTACTTTAGGGCTGTCTTTCTGACCCTGTTGACAAGCATTTTAAACGTTATAAAAGTGTGCTGGTTCAGTAGTTGGCTATCCCTAACCTGCTTGTTTGCTTTAAAAAGAAAAAAAAGAAGAAGAAGAAGCTTAAAGGTAAGAATTTACATATTCTAAAGGTAGTTACTTGCTATTTCCATACTGAAGTGACATTTTCTTTTGTTCTACTCAACTTTAATGGAATAATTATTAAGCAGATAGTGCTAAAGTTTATACTGTTCCAGTTGTCAAGGTGATATAAATATATGATTGAAAAACAAGTAATGAGAACGATAAGCTGCTCATTCTTCAAAATGTTAATTTAATAATTATGTTTCCACTCTCTTCCACTCTAGGATTTCAATATCATAATAGAAGACTATATCAGAATAGTCTTGAGAGATTTTTGATGATGAGTAATAGTATCCTAAGTTTGATGACATACATGAGATAATGTATGGAATTGAATAGGCACAAATTTTCCCAGCTCAGTTTTCGAATCCAGTTTAATTTTTGTGTTTTGCTGTTTGTTATCTGATTTTATGCACACACACACAAACACAAATCTTATGCTCCTCATAATAAGATATTTTGTAAAATGAATGGAACCAAAGGACAGGACTAATTTAAAATGCTTCATGCATACTTCACAAAGAATGTGTGGTATTTAAGAAGGGGCTTGTGTTTGAAGAGAAGCGTGCAGCTCTCTAAATACCCTGTTATCGTGCTTACAGAATTTTAAAATCTAGTTAGTCTGCATAATGAACTGTAAAAATACTTATAGGCTATACAAAGTAGTATGTTTTGGAGGCAGGAGGACCAAAAAGCTATTTCTAAAGATATTAGCTTTATATAAATTCTAATTTTTAGAAGTTATAAATACAAATACTTGGGGAGAATAGTCTTTTTTAGAAAGGATCTTATTTCACCATGTTAGAAAACTCTCTCAATTATAATAGGTTGTATTTTTTTCCCATTTCCTAAACAATGTTGAGGGGATGGGGGTTGGTGGCTGTAGCTTCGTAGACCCTCTCACACCCTCAGTAAGAATGTACCATTTCTGTGACAGGCAGTCTGCCAGATTAGCTTTATATATCAGGCATTTTACCAAATAATTTGAGGGGAAGCTGGGATGACTCAGTGGGCTAAGCACTCACTTTGCAGCACCAGAGACCGGGGATCAAATCCCGGCCCCAGCCCGTGCGGACCCACATGCCGAGCTGGGGAGTGCCCCCAGGTTAGTTATCTCTCTGTCTCTGTCTCTGTATCTCTCTCTCTGTCAAAAAAATAATAAATAAATAAATAAATAATTTGAGCAGTGGTCCCAGCTTTTTCTTTATCCCATCATTATTTATAATTGTAAAATACAAAATAGAAACAACCTAAACATCTACCAGAAAGAGAATGATTAAACAAATTCTATAATACATGAGTGGACTATTCTGAGGTGATTTAGATACATGTTTGGAAGAATGTGTAATGTCAGGAGAATTGCCATTAAATTGACATTAGGGGAAGCCAGGATGGCTCAGTGAGTTAATTGCTCACTTTGCAGCCCTGGGGACCGAGGATTGAATCCAGGGACCGATGATCATATCCTGGCCCCAGCCCGTGCGGACCCATATGCTGAACTGGGGAGTGCCCCTAGTTCGGTTTTCACTGGGGTGAGACCCCAGCCCAGTTCCTGCCCTGTGCAGCCCCACACCCACCTGGAATGAAACTATGTGGAAAAACCAATGATGTACAACTATGAAGACTGTTCTGGGCCTTTCCCCTTCTCTCTGTCTCTGTATCTCTCTCTCTGTCTGTCAAAAACAATAAAGATAAATCTTTAAATTGACATTAAATGATGAATATAAAGAATAATCCAATTTGTAGGGACATGCACTCCTGTGCACATTGAAAATTGTAGTTTTAGTTGTTAACCATAGTCATCTCTAGATGGTTGGACTATAAGTGGAAATTTTTTCCCTTTGTACATTTTTGCTTTTTCCTATTTACTACTTTACCTTTTCTCTCTTTAACAACAAGGGGGAATAATAAATTATCCTCAGAACAATCATTCTCTAAATATCCAAGTAAGGTAGTTTTTAACTTATTGTCTGATGGACTTAACTACCCCCAAATAGTGAAGATGTTTCCTTCGGTCTAATTGAACTTGTTGCTTTTCTAATTTAAAACTTTTTCTGTTTAACATTATGTGGTTATTGAGCATTATTTGGCAGCACCATTAAAACTCTTAAAAAAGAAAAAAAAAAGAAACTTGAAAGAGTAGGCATACACTGGAGATATCACAGGTTCAGTTCCATACCACCACGAAAAAACAACAACAAAACAATTTCTCAATAAAGCAAGTTACACATTATTTTTGGTTTCCCAATGACTCTAAAGTTATGTTTACATTATACTGTAGTCTACTAAGTGTTCAATAGCATTGTTTCTAAAAAATGTGCCTAACTTAATTTAAAAATATTATATAATTAACAAATGCTAACCACCATCCAAGCCTGTTGGAAAATGGTGCCTATAGATTTGCTTCACACAGGGTGGCCACAAACCTTCAGTTTGTTAAAAAAAATTAAAAAATCTGTAAAGTACAATAAAGAGGACAACAATAAAATAAGGTATGCATGTAATGCTTCCTCTGAATACCTCATTTTCCTCCCTTCAGAAATTCCATTTACTCTCTCTCTCAGTCATTGTGTTATTACTTCTATGAATTCTGCCAGAAATTTTTACAAAATAGGCCCTCCACTACTGAAGGAAAGACAAGAAAAAATGGGGGAGAAGACACTAGATGGGAAATACTAATTTCAAACACAGTGTATTTTTTAAACATCATATGATCAAATATCATTAAATGACTTATCATAATGAAATGATGATCACACATCATTAAATACGTGAAACCCATACTGAACACAGGTGGAAATTTCTATAGAGATAAGCTGGTAAATGTTTAACAACCAGTTCTCTGGAATGCAAAAACCCTGGTTTGTAGCATTTGCCAATTTCCACACTGTAATACTTCCACCATGGGCATTTCAAGCAACCAATGTGATGTCACTGGCTGGTCGAAATTTCTGAAAATTCAACAATTGGCTCTCCTGAGCTGCTTAGTAAGAGCTCCAGTTTATCACTGGCTGGCAAATGTTGTATTCTGAACACACAGAATGGTTTCTTAATCTTATTTTCTCTTTTGCTATTAAAAAATGATTACTTCTCAGGTGTCCCATTTTACTTTCCTATTGAATTAAATTAATGAAGAAATAGTTCCAACCAACAAAAATTTACTGTTTAGTTAGCCTATTTTCTTTTTAAAACAGAAATCAATTGTTTGGCTGAACTGAGTTGAGATTCAAAAAGAAAAAGAAAAAATGATGCATTGCTTTATGTGTAGACAGCTTCCTCACTCCTCTCCTCTTGAATTCATGTAGGTGGAATATAGACTCAGATCTAGAGGAACCAACTACCTGTAACACACCTACTATTAATTAAGGCTGGCATTTCCTTATGACACACTGTTGTATAAAAGAAGACAGTTATCTCAGGCAGGAAAAAATGAGTACATGTAAACAAAATAAAACAAACAAATAAGAAAACTACTAGTAGAACCATTAAAAGTCTTAAGCATCACCAAGAGCATAGAGGTGAGATGCAATAATATGTTTCTAACCTCTTTGAAGCAACCCTAAACCTGATTTTTAAAATTGCTGTAAAATAAATTGTATTTAAATAATACATTTCCCATTCTCTCCAGCAGTGAGAAGCATATCCCTTACCAATCTGGTTCTCAGCAGGACATCCAGCTTGATGAAGTATCAGCAAAATGTCAGCTCCCACAGAGAAGTGCCGCAGAGAGGCGACACTGAAGAAGTGACAGGTCTTTCAAAAAGCTATTGTGAAAACTTAGTTTTTAGAAAGGGATGTGGTTGAGGACTGATGGTTATATCATCACCATTGAGTTCATATCCCCATTATCTGTGGAAATAGAAGGGAGTCAAGGGGCTGTGATATAAAGGCATTAGTTTGAGGGGTTGTAGATTTGGTCTCCAGGATATTTGTCTTCTTGTGTTTTCAAAAAGTTAATACTCAAATTAGCTGTCAGTTCTTAGCACATACCCACTGAAGGGTGCCCAAGAGCTGCTCTTTTCTCCATTCTTATGACCTCCTATAACATCTCAGTTAAATTTTAACAATAAAGTTAATCTTATTGTTATTTTTATAACCCTCAGTGACCCATTAATGCTTTAACTCCATAAAGAGTTTTGGATACTAAGGCCCATCATTTACTGTAACATTATATTGACTACTCTCCCACATATCTCATATACTCGTGCTTTAGTCATTTCCCCAACCCCATGACATTTTTAAATGTGGTGCCATTTTTTGTTACTCTTCCCATTAATTATTTCTTTTTCTTCATTTTTATTGCCCATTAAAATTCTTCAAGGATTTTTATTTTCTAGTATCTATAAACTAACAAACAAAAATATTAAATCCTTTTCCCCCTAGCATATTATATTATAATTGTCTGTTTGTACATGCTAAAAGTTATCATTTGCTTTTGTTTTCTTTTTTATTCCCCAGCTCTTGATATACAAAGGATGCTCATTAAAGATATGCTAGATTCAATGAAAAAGAAAACATTTTTGGCAATTTAGTAAAGAAGTTTGGGATTAAAATTTCAAAGAAATAATTCACCTAGTTAAAAAAAAAAGACACAAGTAACAGTAAGTTTATAGTACTGAAAAATATGCAGTACCCTACACTGAACTGAATTGAATTGTCAGGCTTTGAAGATGAGATCAGTGGAAAAACAGAAAGGGAAGCTGTGGTTGGATGCCCAGCACTACAGCCTTGTTGGTCCCTCTTCCATTTCTGAAAGCACTTTTTAGAAGAAGCTTTTCAAAGGACTAAAAGGCTACTAACAACATCAGACAATGGTGATGTTTTTATGATTCTTTAGCTTCCTCTCAAGAGTCTGGATTTATTTATTTCTGTACTTACCTCCAATGTATGCAATCTTTGCTTTTAAATATAGTAGCACCACCTTAGAAAAGTGAAGACCTATCTCTGGCTCTAAGTTTCTGTAACTACAAGGGGGGAGTTTAACTAGATAATATGTAATATTTATATAATATATAATTTAATGTATAGTAAATAACACTACATGGCAAATCTAGGCTTGTGGTATATAATGATGATATATTATTCAAAGTTTATGTGAATTGAGTGATTGAGTACCTATTCAGTGTTCATTGTGTTATGTGTTTTTCATCAATTCACTCCTCTAATCAAATACCTAAGTTGAGTTTTCCCTATTTTACAAGCGAGGAAACTGAATTTAGGAAGAATTGAGGAACTTGCAAGGTTATCTATATGTAATTAACAATTGAGGACTACATAATTATTAAAGTTCATACAAGCACTAAATATCTGTAAAATAAGACAATAGTTCTTAATGTTAAGTACTGTAGCTGCCAGGTATAAAATTTAAAGAAAACAGAGAAAATTAAGATTCTGTTGAAAAAATTAAACAGTCAAAACAGGTTGATCTTTTTTAGGCCCCACATTTGTAGGTTTCAAAAAGAGTGACTGATACAGCCAAGAGTCTTGTTAAAATGTCAAGTGTCCTACCAGCCTATGCTCAATTTAACAATGGATGCAGGGTGCTTTTTATTTGTTTGTATGTAGCTTGTCCAGCCTATTTCCACAGCCTAAGCTGCCTGCTATTCCACATTACTAATAATAATTCTCAGTGGGACTTTGAGACTAGCCAGTTTACCTGCCTGTCCAACTGGACTGAGCCTGAGGACAGATGCTGTAGATCAGAAGGTGATTGATTATAAGTCCTGTTCATCATCTAACATAAATAACAACCAGAAAAATATTTTCTTTTGCATTCTACAGATGCTGACTGGTCTCAACCCCTTTGTTTTTAGAAGGCTGTCCAATCAGAACTGTGTTTAAAATTCTCCTTGTATGTTGGTAAATATAGCTGGCTAGCAGCCGATAGCAATCCATGATTACTCTTACTGCTTGCTCCCAGAGCCCTGAATTGAATATCTGGTGGAGCACAAAATAAATTCTTATTTCTATAAAATGAGTTATCAAAAACTCTATGTGTCCAATACGTACACCTTTTTTATACATACATCACACACACATACATACACAGACAGACACATATGAGCCCATTAGTTGGGCTCATAGTGTACTGTGTTTTGAAATTTTTATCTACTTGTGACTACTTATTTTTTGTTATTGTTTTGTTCGTTTTACATGCATTCATTCTCATATTGTAATTCCTTAGTATTAACATATAAGGACCGGTATGATATGTAGAACTCTTTATTTTCTAATTTGCTTTTTGATATGACTGTGTCCAGATATCGCTGTTTTCTTTGTAAGTCCTCACCACCTATCCTTCTCCACCTTGGCTCTCTGTTACATTAGGGGAGTACTTGTTTTTGCCTTAGTTTCCTCATCTATAAAATGAGACCAAAAAGGGACCTATCACGTCAGATTCTTATGAGAGTTAATAGGTTAATAGATATTACACTTTTGGATGGTCTGTATGGTGTAGTTTGTCCTGAAAAATTTGTAAAGTGCTTTGAACAGGTGGTAGTACTTATTAAATTATAATTTTTTTTATTTATTGAGCCTTTTGTAGACATACAATTTGCTACATGCTATATGGAATACTAAAAAAGATAAAATGTCTTCCTGCCCCAAGGAATTCATTCACAAGTTAGTGGATGACTAAGGTGTATAAACCACTGAATTTAATTATATTTTTTAAAAGGGTGAAATAATAGATGGGTGATAGAAAATTGCAGTTTGCCATATTTGGGGGAATCCCTGCAGGCTTCTTTGAAGGGATGGGATAGCAGCTGAACCTTAAAGAATGAGTAAAATCTGAGGCATGGGCTTGTGTGAAGTTCATGCCAGGCAGGGTGACTAATATGAACAATGAGTAGCCTAATGGTGTGAACTGATATGCACACCTATCCTGGCTCTCATTGGAGTATGACGGGATTGTTGTTTGGATCTGATAAAAGGTGAAGGTGGAAGGGATAGAACAAAGGCCAAATTGTGAAAGGCCCTAAATGCCATGTTACAGGATGTAGCCCTTCTTTTGGAAGTAATAAGGAGGGTGTAGACATTGTTTAGGAGGAAACGCTTGAGTTCTCAGCCTTGATACATGAAATGTCACTGCTCTGCTCAACCTCACTGTTGATTTAATTTTTCCTACTTCTAGATGACGTCCCAGAAAGATCCCTTGACTTTGACAGTCACCCTCAATTTTTACTGTATAACCCAATTCAATAGGTTCTGCTGTAGCAAAACTAATTTCACATTCAATTTAAAGCTTGGTCGCTTGTTTAGCCCCTGACTACCTGGAGCTCAAAAGTGGGGACTTCACTCTGTCCTCCCTCTGCTTTTGTTCTTTAGCACTTTCTTCATGGATCCTCTTCCAAGATGATTTCTGTGGGGCTGGCTCATAGTCTGTAGAAAAGGCACTTCTGTACTTTGCTGTTCATTAATGGAAGTTTCACTCTCCGGGCTCTTATCTTCAAATGTGAGTCTGATACCAGCTCATGGGTGTCCCCATTTTCAGAAGGCACATACCAAGCTCTCAAAGTGGGTCTCTCAAAGCCCTCTATTCTTGGCTTAAGGTAAAGGGTAAACATCCCTTGGAGAGGAAAGGACAGCAGCAGTCCCTGACAGCTCCAAAGATGCTGCCTAGGACAGGAATGAATTGCTGCCACCTTAGACCAGGCTTCCTGACCTCTTATTCTGGCCTCTCCACTTAGATTCTCTGTTACATTAGAGAAGTTCTTAATTAGGCTTCGTTTTGTCATCTATAAAATGGGGCTACTAAAATATTTATTATATTAGATTCTTCTAAGGATTAAATAGGTTCATCATATACAATATACCTTTGGAAGGGCATTTAGCATGGAGTTATACTCCGTTAATTGTAGGCTTAAAAACTCTCTCTTCTTAAATAAAATCTCTTTCAATCTTTAGAAATTAATCCTTAGCACTTGTATAGCCTCAAAGTGACTCAGCAGGTAAGAATCACAAAACTAGATTAACACTCTCTTTGCAAGACCTGAATAAATTGTCTAACATACATCGATTTGAGGTCATTTCTGGAAGTCTGGGTCAAAAAGGAAAAATTCCATTCTAAATCCTGCTAATCTAGTCAGTAATTTTTTTCAAGTTGATTTTTTAAAATATGTAATATCCCACATATAAGTAATATTATGTGGTATTATCTTTATCTGTATGACTTATTTTACTTAAAACAATGATCACAAGGTCCATCCATGTTGAAAATAGAAAGATTTTGTTCTTTTGAATGGCTGAATAATATTCCATTTTATATGCATGCACCACATTTCTTTGTCCATTCATCCTCAAAGGATACTTAGATTGTTTCCATAACTTGGCTATAGTACCGTAAATAATGCTGCAATGAGTATAAGGGTGCATGTAGCTTTTTGGGTTACTGTTCTTATTTTCATCAGAAAATACCCAGAAGTGGAATTGCTGGATCATTTTTAATTTTCTATGGAACCTCCCTTCATACTATTTTTCATAGTGGTGGCACCAATTTACATTTTCACCAACAGTACCCAAGGGTCTCCTTTTCTCAGCATCTTCTTCAAACAATGTTATTTCTTGTCCTTTGAATAACAGCCATTCTAACAGATGTGAAGTGATGGTCTCATGCTGTGTTTTTGGTTTTTATTTCTTTGATAATTAGTGATATTGAGCATCTTTCCATGTACCAACCTGTTAGCCATGTATTCTTTGGGGAAATGTCTATTTAGATCTTCTGACCACTTTTATTTATTTTTAAGTTTTAATTTTTTATTATTTTTAAATTATATTTGACATTCAATAGTTTATAGTAGTTTAAAATATTTAGCATAGTGGTTAGACAATTATGTAATTTATAAAGTGATTTCCCAGTACTCAACTAGAACTATACTAAGTTATTATCATATTATTGACTATATTTGCTATACTAAGCTTGTCCAACCTGTGGCCTGTGGACCATATGCAGCCCAGGAAGGCTTTAAATATGACCCAACACAAATTTGTAAACTTTCTTAAAATGTTATGCAATTTTTTTGTGATTTTTTTTTCCAGCTTATCAGCTGTTGTTAGTGTTAGTATATTTTATGTGTGGCCCAAGACATTTCTTGTTCCAGTGTAGCTCAGGGAACCAAAAGTTTGGAAATCCCTGCCCTACACTGTAGTTTGTACCACAGTGCTAGCAATAATGTGTTAATCTTCATGATAAACTTGTGGGTAAGGACTATTATTATCCCAATTTCCAAGTAAAAAAATGAGGCACAGAAGGGTAAAATAATTTGCCTAAGGCCACATGTTTAGTAAGCAATGAAGTTAGGATTGGAACCAAAGTTACTGGTTTTAATGAATAGTTGTAGATAATGAAAGATTATCAAAGTTTGAAGATTATTTAGTATGTGTAACATGAGTTGTGCTGAGCAGGACAAGCATGAAAAATAATTTCTTGGAAAATCAGATCCTAAGAACTCAAAGGAAGGATTATAACTAGTAGTGTAGATGGGAGACCATCAACGTAGAAATGGGTTGGATGAGATGACTGAGGAGAAGATGCTAAAGGGGAAAACCAAGAAGACTATGAGCAGAAATTAGCTAAATTCCCTACATTTAGGTGAATATAGAGAAAGGGAAACAGTAAATGAGATCAACATTTACTTACAGCAGCTGTTACAAACTGACATCCTTAGAGCTAAATTTGACTTGCAGATGTGTTGTGAATGGCAGGCAAATTCCTTTTGAAATATGTGATTCAGTATTCAAAATATCCAAGGATGTAAGAATACTGGGCCTATGTCCCTGTGTGGGAACGAAGTAGCTCAAACCTCTTAGTTTAAGGGGTAGGCACATACCAGTTGGTCCTAGTCCCATCCACTCCCTGTCAATACATTTGCCAAGACTCCACTTATAGTACTTTCTCCTGTGTGTTACTGGCTGGCTTTATATTTGTGACTCCTGCTTTAGAAAGATGAAGAAATTATATCTTCAGAGATATAATTTCAAAGTAAGTTGACTTTCAAGAAGAAAAGGGTCAGTACTCTCTCATATGTTGCTTTAAAAGGAAAAGGGGGTTGAGTGGGGTACAGAGAACAAGCAAAAGAGTCTCTGATTTAGAACTTGGTAATTGTCAAGGAAAAAAAAAAGAAAATGTATCTAGTGGAAAGGGGATGACATGCCAGTTGAGACGAAAGACTAAATGGAAAGTGATGAAGTAAAAATAACACCCATAGACTGTTCTAAATCTTGACAATAAAGGAAACAAAATCATCAATCCATTGTTTTTCCTCTGTCAACAGACGCTTTAAAATACAGGGTGTTTCAAAAAGATGGACACAATTTGAAGTCACTTGCTTTGAAATTGGGCCCATCATTTTGAAACACCCTGTATTTTTTGCCTTTTCGAGATACATTATTTCTTGTGGTTATCAACACACATCGTTTGCCTGTTGATGAATCCTACTCATTCTTGATTCCTCTTACTCCAGTTGGTCAGGTCAATGTAATCATGAGAGAAATAATTCAGACTCTTTGAGTTATTAATGTTGAAATGCAATCAAATAGCTGGATATTTGCTTTCACATAAAACTTACAGAGACTATATTTAAATAACTGTGCTGATAGATACTTAGAGAAGTAACTTTTTTTTTTATTGTTAAATTTAATGGGGTGACATTGGTTGGTAACAATTAGATAGTTTCCAGATGTACAAGTCCACATCACATCACCCATGCATCGCATTATGTGCCCA
>PVKE010022578.1:0-25442 GCA_004027555.1 Craseonycteris thonglongyai | reverse complement strand
AAAGGAACCAGACTATACCACTCTAAAATCTGCTTCAGAGACAATTATCAAAGAAAGAAACAAAACTTAAATAATAATCTTGGCTCAAAACACTATGAGATCCCTTCTGTATAATTTTGTGTAATGTTACTTCTTATAGGAAAGTTATAGATTTACTTGATAGTGTTTCATTAAACTATACCTCATAATAAAGGTGAAAAAGACTCTCTTGAGTTTCTCCAAAACATATAAAATTATGGAATTAATGTGCGTCAGGGGCTTTTAATTACAGATTCAATAGCTGCTATGTGACATTCATAGGTCTCAAAAATAATTCCAAATTCTGGGTTTGACATTTTACAAGCAACCACAAAACTAAAAAAAAAAAACAACAACAAAAAAATAAAATTAAATAAACAAAACAAACAAACAATAATAAATTGTAGGTGAGAGAAGAGGTAAGGACACAATTAATGCCCCCTCCTTTTTGTTTTGTTTTGTTTATTGTCGAAGAGCAATTCTCAACTTTTATTTATAAAAAAATCACAGTAGTTCAATAATGTATTTTTTCACTATATTGGATTTGATAGCATCATTCTTCTGAAAAGACACGAAAGGGGAATTTTTACAGCTGAAGGTGTAAAAATTGTGAGGTCAAAGTGGGGGGGGTGGATTAGGAAGCAATAGCTAGCAGAGTTATGCTCTTTTTCCTTCTTTTTCTACAACAAATTATATTGTTCTCTATGCATTTGTTTAATTGATTTTATTTAAATGAAATTCAAAGAAAGGTCATTATCAAACGTTTATTCTGTCATGGAGACTAAGCAGTTTTTCCGTGGCCTGTATTTTATAACTTGGGGAAGATGCGGTGTCATGATAATTTTGATTACCACATTCAACACGTGTTATATTTTCCACATTAATTGTCAGATAACCGTTAGAAATGGGAAGAGTTCCATTGAGTTAAAGAGAAACCATAATCAATAAGAAAAACAGTACATAAAAATTTGTTTTTGAACAAAGTAACAAGATAGGAATACAGTGACTACTGTAAAATGCATTTCTCTTGAGTAGGAAAGGCAAGTGTCAACCTTTTTGATTCTTATAAGATGAACTTAACCAGTAAACAATCACTTTATAGCAGTCACTTTAATGTGCTTCAGATGTGACTATAAAATCCCTACCTATGAAGTAACTTTAATGTTTTCACTGAGAAAGGGTACTAGAGGTTCCTGTGTAATATAGATGTGAAAGTCAGCAAGGAGGGATTGGAGCCTGTGCAGTCTGGGAGTCATAGTAAAAACATCCAGAGTGAGTTTCAGATTTGTGATGAATCTTTACATTGATGGTTACCTATTTTCAAAGAAAGCTGGGAGGAGAGGTTGAGCATTAAAAATTAAGGACACTATTCCAAGTGTAAAAAATTACTTTAGCAAACATTTTTTGAAAATTGTTACATGCAATTTGAACATGTTACATGCATTCCAGTCTGCACAACTAAATTAGAAAATATAAGAAAAGTAGAAATGGAAAACAGACAGTTAAAAAACATTTTACATGTTAAATGATATACATTCAGTATCACTCAGACTTCTTACTATGCTTGTTTTAATTATAAAGACTTGCTATCTGCTTTATACACTTGACCCACATCCACACACTTGTGTTCTTCACAAATAAAATGCATGATGAATCATGATCCTTAGTCAACAGAGTTGTGTCAGTTTGCTTTCAGCTCTACTCACTTTTCTAAACAAAGATCAATAGTTAATAAAATGTAAAAAAAAAGAGCAGATTTACTTAGACAAAAATAAACATATACATATGAGGTCTGACAATTAACTTTGCAAACTTATACCAGAAAAAGTGATACATACTAGTACCTCATTGCTAAATATCTTCAGTCACCTTTGATGCACTGCCCTTGGGAAGCTATACACCTATACCAGTACCTACCTAGTCTACCCTTCAAAGCAATTTTGGAACTCTTTCTGAATGACCATCAGAGCTATCATCATATTACCCTTGATGTTATCAATGTCATCAAAATGTCTTTCAATATTTCCTTTATCTTTGGGTAAGAAAAAAGTCACTGGGGGCCAGATAAGTTGAGTAGGAGTGGTAGTCCAATGCAGTTATTCATTTACTGGCTAAAATCTCTCTCACAGATCATGTTATGTGAACTGGTATATTGTCACAATACAAGAGCCATGAGTTGTTGATAAAAAGTTCAGGTCATTTTCATCTAACTTTGTCATGCAGCCTTTTCAGCACTTCCAAATAGTCAACTTGTTGACTATTTGTCTAGTTGGTACAAATGCATAATGAACAATCCCACTGATATTAAAAAAGATTAGCAACATTGGTTTGGCTCTTGATTTAGACTGATGGAACTATTTTCATCTTGGAGAATGGGCTGACTTCCATTGTGCACTTTGACACTTTGTTTCAGGGCCACATTGGTACACCTGTGTTAAATCTCTAGTAGTAACAGCCCAAAACATCATCTTGCCTCTCCAAAATGTCTTGGCAAACTTGGACTCTCCTTTGCTTTTGTTCATGGCTGAGCTCCTTCAGACCATTTTTGCACACACTTTCTCATGCTAAGATTTTCAGTAAAGATTTCCTAACTATTTCTCTATTGATGTTTACTTGGTTTGCTTCACGCAATCAGCTGACAATTTTGATGCACAATTTGATGAATTTTTGCAATATTTTTGTCAGTTTTGCTTGTTCCTGGCCCACCTGACCTCTCTTCATCAGTGACACTTTCTGTCTCCTTGGAAAAATGTTTAATCTATTTATACACTGCCGTTTTCTTCATGGCATTATCTCCGTCAACTTGGACTAACGTGTTCCTGATTTCACTTCAGCTCTTGCCTAGTTTAACAAGAAATTTAATGTTTGTTCATTGCTCTAGTTCAAGCTCTAATATTCTTGCAATGACACCCCAAAACATGCAACAAAACTAATCAACACCACTCAGCAAGACACTGTGACACATCAACATGAACACATCTGTGAGACGCTGATAAACCAAAGTTGTGAATCTTTAACAAGTTGTTCGTACAGTGCTGCCAACATAAGTGCATGGTGGCAAGTTCTTGAACTTAATTGTCAGAACTTATATATTTATTTGGACCAGAAATATAAAAACAAATCAAACTAAAATCATGCCTTTATATTTTCAAGTTTTTAATAAAGCTAGAGAAGCCAAGTAATTAAGGCTTTAAATATTGGGAATTAAAATTGCTCTATTTAAGATAAAGGAAGCAATGGAATTATTCATAATCCCAGTAGTAAATAGAACTTGACAAGAAGCCAAACTGCTGAATTTTAGCTAGGCTAATGTGGGAGCCCCCAGCCTAGGTCCTGCCCTGTGCAGCCCTGCGCCCACCTGTGGAGTGAAACTATATGAAACTCTAATGCTGTCAACTATGGAGACTGCTCTGGGCCCTCCCCCTTCTCTCTGTCTCTCTCTGTCTTTGTTTCTCTCTGTCAAAAACCAATAAAAATAAATCTTAAAAAAAAAAAAAAAGAAATTGGAAAATTATGCTGACATAATTTTAGAAAACACAATTTAAAATTAAAGTTTTGCACACATTTGGTGATTGGATGCCCAACATTTTAACACAGTAGTTCCAAAACATATTCCTATGTTCTAGTTCTGCATTGGGGGCCTGATGGCCTATTTGAAGCAATTGCTTAAATATTAGTTAGATTTTTTTGTAGAAGAGTGAGAAGAAGGACAGAGAAAGAAATTGAAAGAGTTGATTAAAATATATAAACAATGGATAAAACTCTATCAAAAGGAAGATAGTTATGAAAATATAAATTAAAATTCAAAAGGAAACATGGTAGCATTTGTGGATTATAAGGCTTGTGTTCATTTCAAGCCAAGCTCGAATAATGGTCTAATTTTGGGATAATTATTTTATGTAATAATTAGTTTCAAGGCCATAAATAAATTGACATACTACTAATATTAGGAATAAGTAGTTGACTAACATCAATTTTCTCCCTCTCTCTGCCTCTCTTCAAATTTGCCACTTTTGTAAACAAACCATGAAGTAAATTGTATATTTCATCCTTGATATAGTTAGAAAATAAATGGTATGACATTAAGTAGTATCCATTAAACAAACATGGATTGCTATGAACTACTCTGCTTCAACAGAAACTGCTGTGTGTGTAATCTCTTTAATGGTCAATTAATTCCAGAAGAGCATAAAACTCTTTGGCCAGAATATTTAAAATCTAGTCATTTACTATATAACTGAAAAAGAGAGTATGTCCTACCCATAGTATTTTTCATAGTATTTTGAATATTCAATTTTCTGTATTCTTAGTGTCATCTTATTAACATTAATATTTTATTTTACAAATGCTTTCTTAGTCCTGTTAATGTTCATGATCAGATTAACATAGAACTAATCCATTAAATTTAAATTAAATGCTTAGTTATGTGTGTTCAGAATGGTGTTATTATTAATTGTTTATGCTAACTCCAAGTCATTAGATCTCATGCTGGCTCTGGATTGCCTACCATGCTAAAAAATGCAGCTGGGCTGGGTATTTTCTTTTGGAAGAAAGAAAGATAATGGTGATTGAAAACGCTAATGATTTGGAATCAGTTCTGGCTCAGTAGAAGCATCTCACGCTCAAGCTTTTGATGAACTGTGTTACAAAGTTACTAAATATTTGCAACTAATTTATCTATTAGGACCTAAATTTCATGATACAAAGTGAGACAATATCATCTATTCCATCCAATGTACTTTTTTTTTCTGTTTCAGTTGTTGTTGACAAATGATATTGCTAAATACATTCCATTCCTATGCGTAAAACCATTTATTAGCTTCCTAGCACTTTAAGGATATTCATTGTCTATACCAACTATTATTCTCCTTAAACTGTACATGCCATTAATTTTGAAGTTACATTTCTTTTCATTTATCCTGATCTATGACATCCAAGCTTTTTCACATGATATTCTTTCTGTTTCATCAGCTATTTTATCTGGGTAATTCTCTAATTTTAGTTTTAGCTTTTAAAGGTCATTTATTATTTATTTCAAAGTCCTAGGAACTTGTAAGTCAATAACAAGAAAACAAACATTTTGTATCATCAGAGTTCAAGAATGCAAAGACAAAGAGTATGATCTGAAAGAATATTCAAAGAATAATGGCTTAAAACTTTTCAAATTTGGCAAAAACAATGAACCACAACCTAAAGCAACTGAGCTAACATCAGCTAGGGTAAATACAAAGAAATCTATGCTAAGATACATCATAATGTAACTTCTGAAGACTAGAGATAAGAAAAACTACGTACTTGAAAACAACCAGAGACAAATGAAATATTACCCATAGGAAAACACTGATTTGATTGAACTTGAATATCTCATCTGAAATCATGGAGGGCAGAAGTGCTACGTTTTCCTACTGCTTAAAGAAAAGACTTATCCTCTATCATTCTTACATTCTGCCTAACTGTTTTGCATGAATGATGAAATAAGGGCATTATCACCTAACATAAAATTAAGATAATTTGTTATTACCCTGAAGAAATGACTAAAATAAATTTTTCACAAAAAGGAAAATGATAAGTGACACAATCTTGGAGCATCAGGAAAGAAGAGAAAATGGAAAGAATACAAATATGATTGAACAAAATAGACCATCTTTCTCCTTAGGAAATTCCTAAAGATATGTAATAATTCCAGTAGAAATTATAATACTATCTGATACTCATTACAATAATAATTAAAAGTAAAAAGTAAAAAGATAAAGGAACCTAAATAGAAGTAAGTCTTCCTTGCTTTACTGGAAGTGGTAAAATGTTGATACCAATAAACTGATAATCATGAGTATCCAAATATTTATAGTCACCATGAAGAAAACTATGGAAAGTGATGCACTCAAATATGTTCTAAATCAGCAGTGCTGAATCTTTTGGCTTCCCTAGGTCACATTGGAAGAAGAATTGTCTTTGGCCATACATAAAATACACTAACACTAACAATAGCTGATGAGCTAAAAATAATAATAATAATAAAGTCACAAAAATATCTCATAATCTTTTAAGAATTTGTTTTGGGCCTCATTCAAAGCTGTCCTGGGTAACACATTGGACAGCCTGCTCAAAATAAAATCAATATGAAGTCATTAAAAAATGTATAAGTAATGCACATGAAGGCAAGGAAAGAGAAACAAACAAACAAAACAAACAAACATAGAAGTGATAGCACAATACAGAATTAAGCCCTAATATATCAATGAGTATCTGTAATCTACATGGTCTAAAAAATTAATTATAAAGCAGAGATTAAAAATGGATTTAAAATAGGTTCTTATTAAATGCTATTTTTAAGAAGTACACTTAAAATTCAATGTCATAAGTAGGTGGAAAGTAGAAAGAAAGAAAAAAATTATATCATGAAAAGAGTTACTTCAAAAAGCAGGAGTGGTTATATTATCATCAGACAAAGTAGGCTTCAGAGCAAAGAAATTTGTGGAAGACAAAAGAGGGAGGGGGAAGCCAGGATGGCTCAGTGGGTTGAGTACTCCTCTTGCAGCCCCAGGGTCAAAGGATCGACTCCTGGCCCAGGCCCATGCAGGTCCATTTGCTGAACTGGGGTGTACACCCCGTTTGTCTTCCACTGGGATAAACTTCCTATTTGGGAGGCCCCCAGTTTGGCTCCCACTCCAGTTGTGCTTCCCATGTAGGTTGCCCCTAGCTTTCAGGGGCGTGCCTGCCATGTGGGAGACCCTGGCTTGGCTTATACCCTGTACAGACCCACGCCCACCTGTGGAGTGAAACTGTGTAGAAAACCAATGACATAAAACTAATGGAGACTGTCTGGGCCTTCCCACTTCTCTCTCTCTCTCTGTCAAATACAATAAAAATAAATCTTAAAAAAAAAAAGAGGGAGATTGCATAACAATAAGCAATACACACAGAATATGTAACAATCTTAAATGTGTACACAACAAATGACAGAGCTTAAGATACTTGAAACAAATATTAGCTGAAAGAATAAATAAACAAATTCACAATTAAAATTCAGGTTATTGATAAAACTCATAACACAAATAGAAAGAAAATCAGGATAGATATATATCTGAACATAACAATAAATTAAAGGATCTATTTAATATATTTAGACCATTCCACTCAACAACAGCAGAATAAACATCTTTTTCAAGCACTCATGGAACTTTTTCCAAAATAGATAATCTCCTAGGTCATAAGATAAATGTTAACAAATTTAAAAGCATCAAATTAAAGAAAGTATTTTCTCTGGCTCTTGCAAAATCAAACTATAAATCAATACTAGGAAGACAACAGGTAACTCACAAGTCACGCAGTAATTACATAGCACATTGCTAAAATAATCAGTTGGCCTGAGAGGGCAACTCTAAATGGAAACTACATGATCAATGTTATAATGAAAATATTAATATAACATATCAAAATATTTGAGATGCAGCCAAATTTGCTATAAATTTATAGCAAAAAATATTTACATCAGCAAAGAGAAAAAAGTGTCAGATAAATACCCGAAGGTCCAACCAATAAGAAACAAGAAAAAGAACAAAAATTCAAAGGAAGCAGAAGAAAAGAAATAATAATGATAAGAGCATAAATAAATTTGAAAACAGAACCTATCGATAAAGTATAAAGGGAGTTCTTCAAAATAACCAATAAAATTGATAAACCTTTAGTAAGGTTAAGAAATATAAGGAGAGAAGACACAATCCCAATATGAGTACTAAAAAATAGGAGATTTCATAGTCATTGAAAAAGTAAAAAGGAATTCTGTTCAATGAAACTCAGAAGAAGTGGGCCAATCTCTCAAAAATCAAACTAGCAACACTCAGCTGAGATGAGGACCTGGATAGCACTTTGACCATTAATGACACCTAATTTCTAATTTAAAACCTTCCCCAAGGAAATCTCAAGATTTAGGTGATTCAGCTGGAAAATTCTACCAAGTATTCAAACAAGAATTAGTATCAATTTCATACAGTCTATTTTAAAAATGAAAAGTGGAGGAAACTCCCCAAAACAAAACTGGCCAATGAAAATTCTATACCCAGAAAAAAATACATGCTATAAAAATAAAAACAAAATAAAGACTTTTATTATTATTATCATTACTATTATTTTTGCCAGATGAAAGTTGACAGGCATAATTTCTAGACGACCTACAGTATAAGAACAGCAAACAATTCTTGACATAAAGAGAAACATTTCAGAATAAAGAAGGATCTGCAAAGACAAAAGAGCATGAAAAAAGTGTGAATAAATATGAAGAGACATTTAAATATTTTCATTATATAAATATCTGTAGGTACATAAACACACATCTATTTCTTCACAAGATTATTTAAAGTTACAATAATAATAATGTGCATCTGGGTACAGAACACATCTAAAGATTTTTTAAAAACAGTGCTAGAGAATAAATTAAATTATTTTTTCCTAATGTTTTTATACTGTTTGTGGAGGAGAATATTATCTAAAGGTAGTTTGTTGTAATCAGTCATTCAATTAGTAAAAAAAAAAAAAAAAAAATGGGGGAGGGGGGGTTAGTGCAAAGCAGCTAATAGGAAAGATAAAATTGGAAACAAAAACTAAAAATTACTAATTTCATCCACAGTAAGGCAACAAATAAGTAAGACAGAAAAAGGCACTTTCTCTGTGTGTGTCTCTCTCTTTTTATATATACATGAAAATTTTATATATATGAGAATCATATATATAAGAATTTTAATATCAATAAAAACTAACACTATTTGAGTTCTCTTTCTCATGAACTATTTTAAGATCTGATTGAATAACCCCTTAAATACCAGGATTATTCATTATTTATAAGGCTATATGTCAGGTTTTTCCAATTTACTATGTAAATTCAACCAAAATATCAAAACAAATAGAAGTCATGATTTGGTGTCTCTGAAAAAAAAATTCCAAACTGAAATCAATAAATGCCCAGCATAATATTTTCCCTGTTAAAATATAACTAGAGACAGTACAAAGAATTTTTAGGATAATAGTTGAATGATTTTTAAGCTTTTTTTTTGAAGTCTCAGTACTGCCATTTTAGTTATATTGGAAAGTATTTTCATTCTTTATTAGGCCAGGACTTATTCTTTATGTCTAAAATGCTGTTTGAGAGAGGAAAATATTTGTATATGTTCCCAAACGGAGTCATTTATATATTTTGCTATTTTCTGTTTTAAAAACTTGCAATAAAAAGGAAAAGTTGGAAATATAATCTGGACAACAGGAAAGATAAAAAAAATTAATGCTGTTTCCTAGAATTTGTCTCCTCAATTTTGGCAGTGGGGCTTGGTTTATAACTTTTTCATAAGCATTTGGAATGTTTATATATTTACTAGGCATTATTTCAGGGGACAATAACCTTATATTAAGATTTTTCAATACGATTTTGTATTTCAGAATCTTTTACAAAGCAGTTTTTAAAGCAGTGGATGCCAACCAATTAAGTTACCAACTTCCTCAACAACTCTATCTCAAAATACTTCCAAAAGCCAAAATCTGCCATTAGATAGTTGCTAAATATTTACTTTTCTCACTGAACCTGAAAGACACAGATACGTAATAATGTATTATAATAGAGACAAACAATTCAAAGTATTTACTAATTATAATTATAGTATAAATAATGACCTGTTTTAACTGCAATAAAAATCATGTTATCATCATACATCAGTGTTGTAATCTATAGATATATAATGTGAACAAATTATAATTGAAAATGAAAAAGCAGGGTCAAGTATCACAGAAACTGTAAGAATGACTCATCTTTCCTAACGATGTTAAGTTTCCACACAGCTTTCTTTACCGTCCAGACCAATGACCACATACAATGATCTCATGTTATGTTACGCTTTTACAATACTATTTATTAAATATACCTGGTTATGTCATAGAAGAGCATAGTCCCCTGTAAGACTGAAATCCTACCTCTATTTGTTTTATTATAGTGATAACTCACAGATAATTTTGGCAGTATTGTTTGTATATTTTGGATCATTAGAGGAAACAAACACCTATTATTTTAGAGAGCATTTCTTGAGCAGTTATAATGTCATTCTACGAACTGTTTTCATATGCAAATGTAAGTAGAGATTGTATTTGGCTTTTTTAGGTGAGTGACATTTAAACCAAGCTGCCTAAGGTACACTAAAGAACTAGAAGCAGTAGCTCACAATGACCACTGATAAAATGTTTTTTATCAGCTTTTTAGAATTTTTTTAACATAGTGATTTTGTCTTTCTTTCAATATTGACAGCATTTCCTATTTCCTTATTGTTTCTTACAAATTTTTTATTTAAAATGTAAAATGACCAACTACATTTTAGAAATTCTATACATTTTTTTAGCTCCCATCACTGTTCTCAGGACTACCATAAGAGTATACTCATATGTATAAAAATACATTTTAGCCATAACCTAACACACACACATACCCCACACTTAAATTGTCATTAAAGAAAGCTAATGAAGAAAGTTAAAGAAAGGAATATACTATGATACTACCAAAATAATTAAGTACAAATAGTAAATTGAGAAAGAGATGGTTAGAAGCTAGTTTTTAAGACTACATTTAGGTATGAATTATAAATCTTAAAAGTGACCTATTTTAATTACACAATTCAATGATATTTGGTCAATGTACACAATAGTGCAGTTAGCTTCATAATCTGGATTTAGAACATTTCCATTTCACCCCCTTCCACTCCCCCCAGAAAACCAAATATGGTGCCCATTGGTGCCACTCCCAATTCCTACCACATATTAGGCCTCCACACGTCTACTTTCTGTTGTATAGATGTGTGTTTTCCAGGCATTTCATATACACAGCATCATATAATATATGATTTTTTTCAACCAGCTTCTTTCACTTAATATGATGTTGACAAGGTTTGTCAATTTTGACATGTATCAGCGATTTCACCCACTTTGTTATGAAATATAAATTTATTGCACGAACAGTTCACATGATATTTTCCATTCACTAGATGATGGATATTTGCATGATTTACACTTTAGGTTATTATGAATTGTGCTGTTATGATCACATACCAGTCTTTGTGGGACCTATATTTGTTTTTCTCTTGTGTAAATACCTAAGGGTAAAAATGTTAAGGTCTTAGGGTAACATTTTATTTAACATATTAAACAAATAACAAACATTTTTTCCAAAATGGTTGCATCATTTTACACCCCTACAAACAATGTATGAGGTTTTCTGTTTCTTCCCATTTCCACCAGTACTTGTTATTGTCTTTTTTATTATAGCCATTCTAGTAGATATAGAGTGATTCTGAAAATGTAGCCAGTTGAATAGAACCACTGGACTATATAATCACAAACCATATTAACTGCCCTTAGTTATAATCAAAAACTTACATTTGCCTTTTAAAACGCAAAATAAAAAAAAAAATTATCCGAGTTTACTGCTTACACTTCTAAGTGATACATCTATTGAGAGATTTTCAGAGATAAATGTCAGAGAGTATGCTTTGCTTGCAATACTTTGACTATTTGGTAATTACACGTCATGCCATTAATCTCTACTATGCTGCTATAAAAACACACAGGCTGTGTTCTAATCAAATGACAGTACATTAGAACCAGAAGGGTAGCACTTGAGGGGCATATGCTGTTCATAAGGAAATACAGGTAATTTTGTTTCTAGTGAAGTATTTTCAACAGCTGGAATTGAGCCTCTGCTGTTGTTTTTTTTCCCCAAACTGGAGCCCAAACTTTCACACATCAAACCTTAACCTTTAAAAATCTTCCAGCAGCAATATAAAAGTTGGTTTTACTAAGGAAATTGGGTGATTTTCATACTCATTAACTGCTAGCAACGGCATTTTTTCATAGGTTATAGATGCACCCTGTATATAAAATTGCTTATTAGTACCAGATAAGCACTTTATAGATCGTCAACGGGCAAATCTGTATCATTTACCCTTTATTTGTCTTTGGATTCTCATCCCTTTAAGACTACTGTATCAAAAGAGAGGTGAAAGCTAGTTTGTTGACATAATTAGATCATGCCAACATTATCCATCTCTCTTATTATTTCCTTAAAGGCAAAAGGAGTTTGAATTTTTTCTCAATTCTGTCTGATATTATAATATTCTAAAAGAGTTTTGCAGGGGAAACTGGGATGGCTCATTGGATTAAGCCCTTGCTTTGCAGCCCTGTTATCTGAGGATTGAGTCCCAGCCCTGGCCTGTATGGACCCCTATGCTTAATTAGGGTGTGTTTCCTATGTGGGTGGCCCCCAGTTCGGTTCTCACCAGGGTGGGCTTCCCATGTGGGAGGCCCCTGGCCTGGTTCCCACCCTGCGTGGCCTCCACCCACCTTTGTGGAATGAAACCACATCAAAAACCGATGATGTACAACTACGAAGACTGCTCTGGGGCCTCCCCCTTCTCTCTGCCTCTCTGTGTCTCTTTCTCCGCCTAAAACAATAAAATAAATCTTTAAAAAAACAAAAGACTTTTGCATAAGTAGAGCTGCATAGTAATGTTTTATTATAATTCTAGTCTGTCACCTAGTTGAAGGCCTACTATGTGCCAGATACTGTCCTAGATACTTGGATAAAAGTACTGTCTTTACATTTCTTACAAAGCAATGTTGTTTTTGTGAAGCCACTATAGGACTTTACACATGAGATATTATAGCTGTTATTAGAATAGTAAAATTGGAGATGTCAACAATGTTCAGATTAGAGATATATTTCATACTGACCAAATGTCCTATAATTATTGAAGTTACCATTTGGGGAAAGATAAGCTAGATGTGTAGAAAGGCAGACACACACACACACACACACACACACAAAATATTAATAACACTAGACATAAAGATAGTTTTTATCTCATTAGAGAGTCTAAGGAGAAGTACTGTGACCTACAGGAAGGATAAAATTTAAAAAGTAATAATAAAATTAGTGACAAGTTAGGAATAGATCTACAGTTTTCTATAAATGAGATATTTTGGGAAATTCAAAAATTCTGAAAATTTTTCAAAAATCAATATATTAATATAAATGTGTCTGATATTGTAAAACTTGGGCTACATTTGTAAGGCAATAAACTCCCTAATGAAAAATCAGATCATTGCTTGTCTCATCCATCAGTGTATTATGTACTTCAAAATTGTAGCCTTCTGTTTATGTTATAAATATTACCCCAAAATAACATGACTGCATTTGTACAGTAAATACCAACTGCTCTCAAGAAGAGAAAAACAACCCAGAATCACACAATATAATGCATAGACAATGTAATGTAGAATTGTACACCTGGAAACTATATAATTGTTACCAACCAATGTCACTCTAATAAATTTAACAATTAAAAAAGAATAAAATAAAATTTTAAAAAAGGAGAGGAAAATAATCTTACAATGACTAAGCTGTAAACCTCTGAAGTTAAAGGATGTGCCATATTTATCTTTTCATTTTCAAATCAAAATATCTCAGCAGATTTTAAGAATTTGGAGAGCATTTGACATAGAAATTTGAAACTTGTATTTATTTTTAATGATTCATAATTTAACCAACCTCTTAGCACATATACGTTATGCTAATATGAAGGAGGAAACCAAAATGACCCACCATATGAAAACCGAATAGTCAACAGTTCTTTATTATTTCCCTCTCTCTGTCTTTTTCTTTATCCTTATCTCTCTATCTCTCTCTCTATCTCTGTCTCTATCTCACCTCTATCTCTAATCTCTATGAGTATATCTATATTCATATTCCACATCTGTATCATCTATATCTACATCTGTCTGTGTCTATGTCTATACCTATCATCTATATCTAATCATCTATATCTATAGCTATATATAACTTTTAACTTATATTATAGTTTTAGGTAAAATAATGTATACCAAAAGACATCCAAAATGTTTCCTCATTGTGCAGCCCACATCTTTGTAACTTTCATTAAGTAAAATATAAGGGTGGGCTAATAAACTTTGCCTTCACTGTAATATTTTTTGTTACATTAGATGTATCTGGACTTAACTGGTTCTGTGTAGTCATGTGATATCTCCCCTCCATTATTCTTGACCTTACACACATAGGTGCTTACCTTTTCCACCCAGTGCACATCGAAATGTAAGAGTGTTCAGACGTTTGGTTCAAACAGTGTGCTGTTATTGAATTCTTAAAAGCAGAAAAAGTTTCTCCGATTGAAATTCACAGATGAACACAAGCCATTCATGGCGATCTGTGTGTTGATGTGAATACAGTAAGACATTGGGTAAGGCGGTTCACCTGTGATAAACAGTTGAAGTACTCAGTGAAGAAATGATTTCAAAAACCAAGAACCAATTTTTTTAAAGATGGATTTCAAAAACTAGTGCAGCATTGGCATAAGTATATTGAAATGTATGGTTATTTTGTAGAAAATAATTACACAGCTTTGAAAAGAAACGATGTAGGCATATATTTTTTTATTTCATTAAAATATCTTTTTCCATTCATTTTCTTTTTAAATGGACATAAAATTTATCAGCCTGCCTTTGTGCATAACAAAGAGAAAGTACCGTATATTCTTGTGTTAGATTCACGGACACAAGTATGTACTGTAAATTTTAAAGCAAATTGATGAAGATCACGCTGTTGGGCACTTTGTTTCTGACAAAGAGACACAACCTAAACAGCTTAAAGAAGATGCAGATGTCAAACATTAATGATAACCAAGTGCATATCTATGGTCCAGTAGTTGTTGGTACTCAATTTCAACAAAATCATGTTCCTCCTGCCACCTTTACACAGTGTGTCTGTGTAAACTTGACAGTAACCTTAAATCTTGTTGACAACTACTTTCCTTCCCTTTCATCAGTCAGTTCCAGATCAAATAGTATCACACAGAATGGTAATTCCCAATTTCTCTCCATTCTCTAAACTCAAATGTTGTCATTTTGAGACAAAGCTGAAACAGAAGTACTAAAGCTCCCCAAAAGGATACGCAACTAGCTGAACAATTAGAAATGCAGTAGAAAAGAGTGAACATTTTAACATAAAAATCACCTTGACTTCTAAATTGTTCCAGAAATGACTGTTAGTGAAGAAGAAAGAACTGCTTCTTTGGTAGGAAAGTAGAGATTGCACAATCAAGATCTAAATGAAGACAGACAAATGACTCCCTAGGTTAAAGGTTTACTCTAAGAAGGGACATGCCATATAATTGTTAATATTCAGAGAATTTCCCCTTGGTACCATGTTACAAGGACTTCTAGCAGCCAAAGTACAAATGTGTAGTGTAGTCTTCTTACTGAGATAGGTAAATTTCTATGTGTGTGTGTGTGTGTGTGTGTGTACTAATTTCAACAATATAAACAAAATCTCAAACTATGCAATTTTAATAGACATATATGTTAGTTTTTTGGAATCTGTGCAAATGAATCAGTGGTCGATTTAGTCAGCTATAAAAATAGACAAAGCTTAGTATACTTGTTAAAAAATGGCTTTGAATCCTGAATCTCCACTTTATTGGGTGGATAGTTTTGGCTAATATCCTTAAACATTCTGACTTGAGATGTCTTCACTTGTGAAATCAGGATAGGTACACCACACACTTCAGTTGTATCAATCACACATAAAGGACTCAGTGGATCCCAATATACAATTCTAATGACATTGCACTATAAATGGTTCCCACTCCAAATATCTGCAGCTTTGCTCAAGCTTTTTCATCCTCTGCATAGTACAGCTTTCCTTCTTAGTCTTCAAAATTTCTCTCAGGTACTATCTCATTGTGTGGCACTGAATTATCCTCTGGGAAAAATTCACCACCTCTATGATCTCATAGCATTCCACGGGAATCTAGTATTACTCCACTTAACATTTTATACTGAAATTGTCCATTAATGTGTCACTCCTCAAGTGGATTTGAAATAGCTTAAAATCATATGCCATGTTTCATTCACATTTTTAGCTCTAGCCTTCAACACTAAAATTTAGCACACTGTATATGCTTGTTTAATGTTACTAGATTGATATTCTAGGATTGGAAATGAGGTCTGAGTAAAAAGCAATTGTTTAATCATCCTCCTTGGTTTTATTTTGTTTTTGCTTTCCCCTCTGAAACTACATTTTTTTAAAGGAGAGTTGGAGAAACATTTAAGAACTAGATAATGATTTGCTTCACTGATGAATTATTAGAGAACACATAGCAAAGAGCAGAGGAAAAATTCAAAGAACCAGTTTTATGAGCTACAGGGATTTGGAGCCTTGAGATCAAAATCCTCTTTGCTAATGTTATTTTTATCTAAGCAAGAAGTAGAGAGAATTTTAAGATACCATTTTGTTGAATATATAAATTATAAAATTTTTCTAGATTTTCCTATGTGATAAAAAGGTGAGCACCAACATTTACTTTGGAAATGATACACGTTATCCTTGTTACTTGATAGATATTTTTTGTTTTGTTTTTTCCTCAAATAATCCTGTCAAATTAGTATTACTTACCCCTAGTCTACAGACAGATTGTTAATTTAATTCAAAAAGTTGCTAAATGGCAGGGCCAAGATGTGAATCTGGTTCCAATGTTTACACTTTTTTTTTTCATTATGAACTCTCAAAGCATTATTTTAACCAAACAGTTGGGTATATTTTATTGTGAGTAACTATGCTATGAGCCAAATATACAAGTTATCAAAATTTACTTCCTTATGTCTTGTGTAGCTTAGTCTCCCCTACCATCCACTTTTACATTCTGATTATTTTGACTTGGACAAAGTATAGGATATTTGATTACCACTAATAATGTTTAAATAAACAAGGTAGTTGAGATAAAATATTAATTGTTTACTCTCTTGAGTTTAAATTATCATTTTACATGCTTTAAAATGCATACAGAAGACAAAGAAAAAGTGGGTGGAGGGTATCAAATTTATCCTGGATGGTCTAGTTTCCTTTGATACCTCTTAACTTATAACATTCAGACCCATTGAATCATATTTAGGCTCCAGCAGGGGAAAAAAATGTTCATAACGTTTTTTAGAGAGGACACTTTTGTTAGAAAAATTGGCACAATCCTAATTGCATTGCATGTCTTGGCAAAAAATTCTACTTTCTATGAAGAACTTTGGCATTATTCACTGGAATTGCTTAAACAAAATCAAGAAATCAACATTGGCAATTAGATTACTGGAAGAGTTTGCTTTTTCTAACTGTGACAGTGTATAAACCAGAGATCACAGAAAACAAATAGATGAAGCAGGTGTGAGAGAGACTCAGAGTTGGGAGACTGCCAATTGATCAGCTCCAACCAAGGTTTTATTATCTAACCAGAAACACATTTTGTTGATATTTAGACTTTCTCCCCCTAGATTAACTTCTGCCAATTGGATACTATTCAGTGAGCATAATGGCCATAACTATCCCAGAGTCAGGTAACTGATTGGCACTATAATCTAGGCTGTACTCAGGGTTTTGCTCTGCTTATGTACAAAGACACTGATATAATCAGGCATCTTCAACCATTTCTCAGGCTGTTTATATAGACCAATCTAGAGATGCATGTCTATACTTTCTTTACATTTGAACTTGTTGTAACAAGTACTTGAGATAATTACAGCAATAAAATGTAATCAGTAACAACTTGTTTTTAATTGATGAGTCAAAACTGAGGCATTTATGAATTTAAATTAATGAAAAAGTTATGGAGTATAAAAGAGATGAGAGGTGTGGAAGGGATACAAATCCTATAAGAAGCCATAAAAACTAGGCTGTGATCATTTATATTTTTGAATTAGATGTGCTCAATAATTTTAGGTTTTCTTGGCTTTGTATCTTACACATTCAACAGATGTATTCAAATATTCATAATTATGCTTCTTTTCCAGCTCATAATAACACTTATGTTCTCTCACATACATATCTCACCCAATTTATTTATCATACTGGATCATTTTGATATTCCTTTGTTTCTTTCAAGTAATAGACATGATTTATACAGATTTGTTTTTTTTAATAACAAAGAAAAATATAAATAGTAGAGATAAAACTAAATTTTGGTCAAGAAATAATAAATTTGGAAAAAATATTTTTATTATATGGCAGATGATGGGTTGACATGCTTATAGTTATTTTTTAGAAGTAATTGTATTGGGTAAAATACATGAAATAAAATACACCTATTCAATTTACAAGGTTCTTTGAGTTGTGAATAATGTGTAAAACCCTGTAAAAATCATTTAGGCCATGCATCACCCAAAATTCTCTTACGTTGCTTTACAGAAAATCCCTCCAAACACCTCTACTCCAGGCAACCACTGACATGATTTCTACTACTGTCATAGTCTGTTCATACTACTATAACAAAATGCTATAGAATGGATGGTTTATAAACAACAAAAATATATTTCTCACAATTCTGGAGGTTGGGAAATCCAAGATCAAGTTATCAGCAAATTTAGTGTCTGCTGAAGGCTACTTCCTGGCTTATGGATGACTAACTTTCTGGTGTGTCCTCACATGTTAGAAGGAACAAGGGAGCTCTCTGTTTGTTTGTTTTGTTTTTTAAATAAGGTTAAGAACCCTCATCCATAAGGACTTCATTCTCGTGACTGAATCAACCCCCAAATACCCTACCTCCAAATACAATCACATTGGGAACTAGGTTTCTGTATATACATTTTGTGGAGAGATAATCACTCTATAGCAACCATAGCAAATTAGATTTCACTGTTCTTGAACTTTCTAGAAATAAAATCATAAAGAATTCATTCACTATTTCTAAAAAAATTTGGTTTATCTAGCTATAGCCATTTTGTTAAGTTACAATGTTTTTTTGTATACTTCTTTTTTTTTTTTTCTTTGTTCGGATGAATGGCAGAACACATCTGTATCTCTTAATTTAGGACTCTAAGCTCCCGCCACTGTAATCAATCAACTGCCATGATCAGTTCCCCAAATGTTTCTTTTTCTTGCCTCAGTAGGTATTTAAATTTCCTATTAGAAATCACTGGCATAGAAAGCTAGCAAGTATTTTAGCAATTTCAGGTTACACGAATACCAATTTAATGTTTCAAAATGTAGAATAGTTTGGGGATAGATAACCCAAAAGTTATTTTGGTGGTATAAAACTTGCAACTTTGAAATTGAAAATGGAGAGTTGCTTTTAAGCCAGTATTCTTATTTTTCTTGCCCCCAGGAGAAAAGAGCTCAGTCCTATTTTAATTTAAGTCTGTGATACAATTTCCCATGGGACTTTTTCAAGTTGGACTTTTTCTAAAACTTCTTGTTTGTTTTGGTGGTTATATTTTCCTAATCATGATGAGAAATTAAAATATACTTCCACCAAGTGCTTTAATCCATTAGCTCAGGTCTTTAAATGGGAGAGATTTTTCACATGAACCTAAAATACTACATCCAGTCACCAAATAGGGGTTGAATAGTAACAGAAATTCTTGTGATAATTACTTCTAATCAAACCAGCCACTAAAGCGATTCTGCATTGCAGGAAAATTAGAAAATGAAAATTAGATTTGTCAGCCTTCTTAATCTCTATCTAGATAACCCTGTATGCTGTAATTCTAAATATAAGAGTTAGTGGCTATCGGAGTAACTCTATATCATTTACCGGTAAGCATTTACAGAGTATAGAAACAATAAACTTATTCTAAACCAGAATTGTGCGGTAGCACTATTTATTTTTATCTATACATAATAGGCAAATACTAATGCTTTCCAAACATAATGTGCATATCTTCATTCAATACCCAATTTCCTCCCTATAAAATACATTGTTTTCTTCCAGTCATAAGAAAATGTTTGGAAATGTATAAAGAATAAAAGGAAAATAATCTGTAAGTTTACCACACAGAAATGAGGACAACTATAGAAGTCTGTGGCCCAGGGGTTGGGGACCTCTGTTCTATTAAGTGTCTTAAGATATATATCACACTCAAAAATATGAATGCTTTCTAACCTGATATAATATCATGTAGGTTAAAAAAATTACAGAACACGGGGAAGCCGCGATGGCTCAGTGGGTTAAGTGCTCACTTTGCAGCGCCGGGGACCGAGGATGGAGTCCCGGCCCGGCCCGTGCGGAACCATGTGCTGAACTGGGAGCTCCCCCAGTTCAGTTCTTTCTCTGTCTCTGTATCTCTCTCTCTCTCTCTCTCTCTCTCTCTCTCTCTCTCTCTCTCTCTCTCTGTCAAAAAACAATTAAAAATAAATAAATAAATAAATGTTAAAAAAATAAAATTACAGAACACAGGATTCTATTATTGTTATGGAAGTACCGGTACTCAAAAATTTAATGTTTTTATTTCCATAATTTTATGTAGGAATAAAATTTGAAATTATAATGGGGTGTAAATAATGACCATTTCATATTTTAATATAATGAATATTGTACTTTTTAGGATGTTTGCTTTTAAATTTTCTTATATAAGAATTTTGTATTTAGTAATTTAAGGATAGTTTTGTAGAAGTAAAGCTAACTCTGCAATCACAAGTATAAAAAGCATGAAAAAATATTCACTTGATTTGAAGGAAAAGCAGCTTTGGTCATAATTATGAAAAATAAAAGCAACCAGTGAGAAAGATACAAAGGGCACAAGGTGTTCACAATAGATGCCGCTATATTTTCAGACTAACTGAACTCAGATAAGTATCACATGTGCATGTGTACACACACACACTCATGTAAGAAGAGAGAACAGCTAACCAAGAGAACAATGCACACTTATTCATCGAGTTTGATGACTAAAAATATAATACACAGCCTACAAACAAATAAACATGAGTGATATTTTTGCAATTTAATTATTTTATCCAACTTAAATTGTCCTGGAGTATCATAGTTAACTGCTCAAAAATAAAATTGCAGAACATTTTTGAAGATTTATTTTTATTTTCGACAGAGAGAGAGAGAGCAAGGGATACAGAAACAGAGACAAAGAGAAGCAGGGGGCGGGGGGCAGTCTTCATAGTTGCACATCATTGGTTTTTTCCATATAGTTTTATTCCACAGGTGGGTACGGGGCTGCACAGGGCAGGTACTGGGCCAGGGACTCACCCCAGTGAGAACCAAACTGGGGCCACTCCCCAGTTCAGCATATGGGTCTGCACAGGCCGGGGCCAGATTTCAATCCCTGGTCCCCGGGGCTGCAAAGCGAGTGTTTAACCCACTCATCTTGGCTTCCCCACAGAACATTTTTAAATGATAAGGATCCTATATTCAAATTTAAAAAAAAATTGATTTTCTTGAAAAGCAAAAACACATAAATAAAGCATTGCAAATAAAATGCCACAACAACAAAAATGAAATTTAAGAATTATGTTGCTTAAACTAGAAATTAAAAAAAAAAACGGAATGGAAATTCTATTGCTTTAAATATTGTGCTTTGTCAATATAAACTCAGCTGATTTGCCATCTGCAGAAACAAAGCTACGCGATTGCAAAGGATTATATTTATGAAGTAGTTTGAATTGCATATGTGAGCCAGCAGATGTCACTCTCGCTAAAAGACTGTCTGGATAATCTTTTATGAAGGGTAATTGTCAGCCATGGTTGTGGGCAGAATTTCAACACGTGCAGGATTTAGCCCTGACACTCTTTTCACCTTACCACCTACTTTATACTAATGACAACAGGATCAGTAAATTAACAGTGTCAGCTGCCGTGCCATCAGTTTCCAAAGCTGTTTGGTCTAAATGTAATTTATGGTCGATGGTTCTATAAGCAGCATTGCCAAATCTCTAATTATTACAGAGATGTAACCAAGCAAAGAGACTAAATGTTGCTGCAAGCTAAACCAATCCCTGACATTACTATAATTAGGGCTATGATTCATGTCATTTATTCTTCATAGGAGCTATCTAGAGTAGTCAGAAAATTAAGCTGCAATTTTTGATATTAGGGGTTTTCTGCGTGTGTGTGTTTCTTATCTGAAATTAGAGTTTGGTCACTTAAGAATGGACAAGGCTGTTAATTCTTTACCCTGAATTACTCAATGCACTTTTAATATTTTAGAGTGTGACCTTCTGGAAAAGTAGCTGGTATAAGATATTTATATGAGGATAAATAATTTTAAAAATATATTTCTGGAATTAAGATAAAATATCTAGAATATACAGTCATTTAATATTTCCAAAAATAAAAATAATTAGATGTGATGTGTGTTTGTGTGTGTATGCACAGATGCATGAATGTGACCCCGTTCACATGTGTAGTATACTCTTTAAGATGAAAATATGAGCTGTTTATTATTCACTTGGATATGAAAAAATACATAAACAAAACATTCAAATAAAATGTCACAACAAAATACAAAGAAATTTGGAATCAGGTTGTTTACACTAGAAATTCAAAATAACTGAATAAGAATTCTATTGTGCTAGATATTAAAACACCCAGCTGGGCAATTTATGTGATGAACAGAATGTGAACACATTTTAGCTGTCATATAGTGACTATGTAAGATTTTTATCAGAACTCTTCTTCAGGTAAATGTGATAGATGAGTTCTTATATGAACAAAATTGATCATAGCTTCTTTGGCTAAAAGTATGAATAACACTAAAAAAAAGAGAACTTGAGAAATCCTGGGTTTACATACCAATTCTACCAACCATTAGAATAATTTAACTTCTCCTATCTGTAGTTTTTTATTTGAATATAAAAATAATACTAATATCTTAAAAACAGTTGTGTGGGTTACATAAAATGATATGAATAAAAAAACATATAGTACTTGGCTCTTTTAGGATCACAAAGGACACTATAGCTCTCATACTATAACTGGAACTTCCCAGTGAGACTACTGATATGATCAAATGTGTCATACTCTATTCATCAAATAAATTGTCTAGCTGGAATAGATCTTAAAGGTTAGTTATTCTATTGCCCCACCCTATGTGTAGTACTTGGTAGGTTATATACTTTAATATTTTGAGAAAATGGAATTCACACACTACGTATTTCCAG
The DNA here is from genome assembly GCA_004027555.1 of Craseonycteris thonglongyai. NCBI lineage: Eukaryota > Metazoa > Chordata > Mammalia > Chiroptera > Craseonycteridae > Craseonycteris > Craseonycteris thonglongyai. The sequence continues at coordinate 2,455 of PVKE010022578.1, read as the reverse complement.
CTCACTGCCTCATAAAATAGCTCATTCCATTTTGACTAGCTATATCTATACCAGTAATACTGACTTAAAATCTACTTTTCAATTGCTTCTTCAATCTGGTCCCACACCTGGACTCAGTAGATATACAAAATAAATTTTCAACATCAAAACACTTTAACATTTTATAACAGCAATTATTTTACAGCAATAGAGTTCTAGTTTTTTTCAACATTTTTCTACATTAATATTATGATATAGACATTGCCATTTGCTTTGATGGTTTAGTAAAATGTTGCTTACAAAAATATGTAGCCTAGTGTCTTACATATAAAAAAATATGCCCTAAATTTACATTATTCCTTGCCATATCCATCAATCTATGTGCTTACTTCTATGGATACACCACATTTCATCAGCCTGTATCTTACAATATAGTTATTAAATGTGGCTACACTGTCTCAAATTGAAATTAATACTGGTATTTCTTATTACCTAGTAATTAATTTTAATTTTTATTATTTTTTTAGGTTATGCATTATAATACTAGCTGAAGTTGAGTTGTCCTAAAAAAGAAATTGTTGCATAATTTAGAACTATTTTGTATTTAATTACAAGACAATCTAAATGACTTTTAAAATACTAGTTTTATTGATTGATTTAACAGTATGTAAAAAAATAAATCTTGATCCTGACTCAGCATGATTGAGAAGCAACAATGATGTTACCAAGACAAATAATATTACCAATGCTGAGTCTCTCTCTCCTTATCCATGATTTATAAAAGGTTCTGTTGAAGTAACATTACAATAATGAAAGTTGTGAATGATCCTTTTTACATTTACATAATAATAACAGATTCATTTGGAACCAACTTCACTTTAGTTTTTACTATAATCTATTTGACCTAGAAATTCAGTGAATCAGAATTGCTGGAGAATGGTGAAACCAATCATTAATAATTTTTTCCCAAGGCAATTTCTTCTAGTTTTCATATATAACGTATTTCTGGCCCATTGTAGAAGGCCTGATTGGGAAATTTTATTCACTTTAACTTCCTGGACACATGAATTTGCGTGTGACCTCATAGAGCAGAGTAACAGTGCAGTTTTCTTTATTCCCTTCTTTTCTTTCTTTCTTTTTATTTTTGTTGTTGTTGTTTTTGTTGTTTTGTTAAACGTATGGGGTAATATTGGTTAGTATAAATTTTATAAGTTCCTGGTGTATAATTTTATAGAACCTCAGCTACGTATTGGATTATGTGTTCACCACCCAGAGTCAATTCTCCTTCTATCAGTATATACTTGTCTCCCCATCTCTACTCTCCAATTCCCTTCCCCCCTTCCCTCAGGTAACAGCTAAACTATTGACTGTGTTTATGAGGTTTTTGTTTCTTTGTTGCTTCCAGTTTATATTCCACATATAAGTGAAGTCATATGGTTCTTACCAGTAGTTTTTTCTGTCTGACTTATTTTGCTTAGCATGATGACCTCAAGATCTACCCATATTGTTGCAAATGGCAGAGTTTCATCCTTTTTTACAGCTGAGTAATATTCCATTGTGTAAATATACCACAGCTTCTTTATCTAGTCATCTATCACAGGGGTGGCCAACTTTTCTGTATATAAGATCTACTTTTTATTTTAAAAGTGTGTAGCGATCGACTTGTTGTCATAGGCATAGTCTAAGGGGGAAGAAGGGGTGTGAAATGCATACTATGTTTATACACTGTGTTTCAGTATAAGGTTCATTCCAGCGAGGTATGGCTAGATAAGTAAAATATACGTTCAAAACTTTTTTATTTTTTAAATCACCTATTAAGTTTTCGAGATATAGGCTCATGAAGAAAATAAATTTCCAGACCCAACTTTTGATAGCAGCATTCCATACATGTGGTACCTAAAAAATTCAATTTTCCGACACTTTTTCAAGATAGATTTTTACTAACTCAAAATGCAATTTAATTTTTTTATCAACTGCAATGTATAAGTTGTACTATTTGTTCGTAAATATGAAAAAGTTGTTATAAAAATGCACAGTATGGCTGATAATTTGATTTCAATATTTCACTTTTGCGTTTTTTTGGGGGGGCCAGGAAAATTTATCATGAATGAATAATATGACTTACTTTTTGCTAATCTATCAATAGCTCGCTGAGTACACCTCATACTGAAATATAGATATACGGCTTATCTACCTACGTAAAAAACAACAACAATAATTATTTAAAGGGTCAAAAAACTCATGTCCAGGGGAATTAAAAGAACATGGATAATTATAAACAATATTTATTAATTCAAAGTAGCTACAGATAAAGACAGATTTAGAATTTACTTTGTTGCCTTAACATTAATGGGAAGACTGAGTTTGCATGTCTCTAACCAAGGAATCATAATTAGGTGTATATCCTGACAAAGATAATAATAATGAGTCTTCAGTATGGGTATCAGTCAGGACAGAACGTTGTTTAGTCTTCGTT
>PVKE010022577.1:0-25444 GCA_004027555.1 Craseonycteris thonglongyai | reverse complement strand
ACAGTGTCAGGCTGTCAGAATTCTAGGAATTTATGACCTTGGCAAATTCCCAGAATGCATTAAACTATTGCTAGAAAGTTTTGTCTTCTACCCCTTTGCGCTCGAGGCCTTTTTCGCTTGTGCGAACCAGCCACTTGAGACGATTTCGGCCAAATTGCGGAAACATTTTACAAGTACTTTAAAATCATTTATAAACAAATAAACATATACAAATAATAAAATTTCACCAATTTATTTATTTTTATATTGAAAACAACAAAATTTGATAAATATTACACTCTGTAATTAGTTTTTGTGTGATATTTCGTAAAACAATACCCAAGATGCATCCTAGGTTTATCAGGACACGTATTACAGTAATACGTTACTTCCCGCCTACCTCTAGGCATGTTACGGTCACAGCAAACCTTGCAGTCCCTTTTGGCCCTTGTACTACTATGTGAAGCTTCCCATGTAGTCGGATTTCATCAGAATGCGACGTAGACACTTGCTCACGATGCTGGCGATATAATCCTCTCAATTGCTCGACAATTATTTTTAGAAATCGCAAATGGCTGAGTGGCTTTTCCCCTTTTTTGGTCTTTTCTAGTTTATACAGAATGTAGGAATTGATCGGGCAAATTTCCATGCCCCCCAAAAAAAGCTTACGCCACCATTTAAGCGATTTTCGCAGAAAACAATACCTTGATGCATATTGGTCTGCCCGATCAACACCACCCATATATTTTATATCTTTCAAAACAATATTGGGTTTCTTGACCATTATTTCCACACCACCTTGTGTAATCCTTTTGACCGTCGACATTCCTGTGTCACCCCTCGTAGTCAAACAAGTGACAATCCTCTTATCTTTCCACCCTAAAAGTAAGGTGTTACCCCATCGATACGCGACCGTGGATTTTTTCGAAAAGTTGGCTCTTATATTTCCTTGGGCAATTCTTTCCCGTTCGTTAAGATCGTCCCGGAGATACTGCATTTCAATTTGGCTAGTTCTTGAGCTAAGACATAACTAGTATAGTAGCGATCCATGTACATATGGTGTCCCTGAGCACTTGGAATTTTCTCCAACAACATTTTGTAAGTGTATCGGAATTCTTGATGAGACAGGTAAATCGGGTTTGACCAAGAGCTCTGTTGTGAGTGATCCATAATATGGCAGAATGCAGCAAATATGGCAAACAATATGGCAAAATGTAGCCAGTCTTCGAGTCAACTGGAGTATAAACTCTGATACCCCATTTTGTCGGTTTCTTAGGATTGTATGTTATGATTTGACACTTCAAATCAGCCGGGCGCTGTATTGGTGCCGCTCGAGTTGGCGCTTCAAATCAGCCTGGCACCGCAGTGGTGCCGCTCGAGTTGTAAGCTCTACAATCGCTTCAAAGTTCATGGTACACGGAATTCCACCCCAGACATTGTGAGCGATTGACGATCGACCAAAATTGGCCTTGCGATCCACCGGTCAATCACGATCAACTTGTTGGCCACCCCTGCTGTAATAGATGACTGGATAAAGAAGTTGTGCTACATTTATACAACGAAATACTACTCAGGAAGAAGAAATGATGAAATACAGCAATTTGTGAAAACATGGATGGACCTTGAAAACATCTTATTAAGCGAAATAAGTCCGACTGAAATAATCGAGAAACATATGACCTCACTTATAGGTGGAATATAAAACTGAAAGTAACAAAGAAACAAAAACTCATGGACACAGTCAATAGTTTAGTGGTTACCTGAGAGTAAAGGGGGAGGTGGATGGGAGAGCTGGGGGGTGGAAAGTAGGGAGGGAAAATCAAATATATGGTGATGGAAAATAAGTTAATTCTGGGTGGTGAGCACATAATGCAATATATAGACAATGTGATGTAGAATTGTATACCTGGAAACAATGTATTTGATATCAATCAATGTCACTCCTATAAATTTAACAATTAAAAAAAAGAATCATAGAAGAAGGGAAACAAAATGCGGTTGATTTTTGTATATTAATTTTGTATCCTGATCTTCACTGTATTTGTATATTGTATATAATTGATTTCTAATAGAGACTTTAGTTTTCTATATTAAGGATCATGTCATCTGAAAGAGTGACAATTTGACTTCTTCTTTCCCAGTTCTAATACCTTTTATTTTTTCTCTTGCCTGATTGTCATAGCTAGAATTTCCAGTACTATATTTAATAATAATTGCAACGGGAGCATCTCTGTCTTGTTCCTGATTTTAGGAAAATAAGCTTCAGCTTTTCCCCATTCAGTATATTTGCTGAGGGTTTGTTACATAAGATCTTTATTATGTTGAGCTACTTCCCTTCAATTCCCATTTTACTCAATGATTTTTATCATAAATGGGTGTTGTATCTTGTCAAATGTTTTTTCTGCATCATTGAGATAATCATATGGCTTTTATCCTTTATTTCATTTATGTGCTGAATTAGGTTGATTGATTTGTATATGTTGAACCATGCTTGTGCCCCTGGAATGAATCCCACTTGGTCATGATGAATAATCTTTTTAATGCATTGTTGTATTCCATTTGCTAATATCTTATTTAATATTTTTACATCAGTGTTTGTCAGAGAAATTGGTCTGTGATGCTCTTTTTTTGGTACTGGCCTTCCCAGGTTTTGGTATTAAGAAACTATATTTCAGATCTAAATTGATATAGGAGTTGAACTCTTACTAGCTTAAGTAATTTTTCTTACAGTGGTCAACAGGCTAAACACATTGCAAATGGGAGGAAATCATTTCTTTCTTTCTTTTTTTTTTTAAAGAACTATTTCATTGTTTTTTACAGAGACAGAGAGAAGAGGGAGGACCCAGAGCAGTCTCCATAGCTGTATGTTATCAGTTTTCAACAGTATTTCATTGCACACAGGTGGGCATGGGCTGCACAAGGTGTGAAGTGGGCTGGGGGCCTCCCACGTGGAAGCACACTGCAGTTCAGCACATGGGTACACATGGGCTGGGGACGCTTAGGATTCGCTTAAACCACTGAGCCATTCCCATCTCCCTGGGAGACTTTTTCTAAGAAAACAATTTGTTTTCTGAGTTATCTGGTGAACACCACTTATGTCCTCTACAAGAATAATAATAAGAAGAAGATAATATTTATATACACATCACTTGTCTTATTTCATATAGATTAGTTACAAACAGTGATGAAGTCTTCAAATAGGAATAAAATCCTCTTAAACATATAATTATTTGTATTTTATTAAAGAAACAAGAGGATAACACAATGTATTAGACTTAAACATCAGTAGATGGGTCAAGACAACAAATGGGTGCTTTCCTCAAGATATTAGTTAATAGTGTTTTTGAAATCCTAATGGCAAACTGAAGTTCACTTAAAACACGTTTTCTATGAAAACTTTTGTATTTCTCAAAGGAATTTTGCCTGATGTGAATCATTCTTATGAATATAATATTTTAAGTTGAGAATGATGCATAAATACATTTCGTATATAGCTCTATCTTGTCAATATATTTGGTAAACACAAAATCTCATTGAAATCAACAATAGATTTATTTCTATATTTAACAGATTGCAATATGAAAATTGTGGTTTCTGCCAGAATTCTAGTCATTGAATGTGTCCAGTATTAATTTAATTTGAACAAAGAAAATACTGTTTCCATTAATTTCAATAAAATAAGTAATCCTATATTTTTATTTTTATAGTTTTGTCTCCAGCATATTACTCGTATCTGCTTAAGAAAAAATAATAGCATATGGCATCTGGAGCTAATTTAGAGCAGATGCCATGAGGAGAAAACAATAAGATCCTGAAAAGTGCCTCATTAGTTGTTTGCTGTTCTATGGACTTAATTAATGTTACATAATTAATGTTACATCTAGAAGTAAACCAGTTTGCTGAACATTTACACAATCAAGTGAAAATAACCATTCATGCATTTTATTCAAGATGTGGTTTTTCAATTGTTTGGTTTACTTAAGGAATGCTTCAAAGTATTCCTAAATGATAGATGATAGATAAATAGATAGATAGATAGATAGATGATAGATGCTAGATAGATAGAGATAGAGATTAGATGATATATAGATATAGATAATATAGATATGTAGATATAGATATGTAATGTATATTAGGTGGAACAAATTTTAAGAAACAAAATCTTTTACATAGCAAGATGAGTTGACATAGACATACACACACACACACACATAAATACAAGTAATCTTTGACCTAAATTTTACATTAAACAAAAATCTTCCATGTATCAAATTACAATATTTATCTTGTAAATTTTAAAAGAAAATTTCTGAAGTTTTTATTTCTACTGACCTTATAGATTATTCTTCTAGCTTTTACTCTTTCAATAAGTTATAAAACATGTCACACTATTGAAAATGTTCCATAAATTTTTCCAAAAATTGCTTTTTATATTTAGTGGTCAATTTGGTGCCTGTGTCATGATTTGACTCATAACAGATTTTAACACTCTTGAACACTGTGTTCATAACACAATCTTTTCCTTTGATTTCTAGAACAAACCACTATTTTGATATTTCACTGATCTCTCTGGATACTTGCTAAGTTTCTCTGTGAGATTCTTCTCATATAGATATCTTCTTATTTGTGGAGGCCAAAGATTAATCCTTGGCTCTCTTCCTGAGTTGTGCACCATCACTAGTGATAACACTAGTTTTTTGGTTCAAACACTAAATAAACTGATAATTTCCAAATTGTTTTTTTTCAGTTCTTGTTTCGCCCCTGAGTTTCAGACAATATATTACATCTCTATACTTGAATTATCCACCTAGAGGATACCTAAAAAAAACTGTTTTTACCCTCACCTCGAGCATGTTCTTCCAGTCATGTGTATTTGATGAAGCTATGATAGAAATAACCTTTAATCCTCATTTTATTTTATATTTAACACATAATTCAACAATTCCTTTTTTGATATGCCATCAAAATATATTTATAAAAACATATATTTTTTTTTACTTCTCAAGACTATCAGTCTTAGCTTCTAGTCCTGGACTCTCTAATCTCTCTGAATTGCCTCTCTATTTCTATTGTATTTCTCTATAGTATGTTTTCCACTCAACAATTTCAGTAATGGAGAAAGAAAGGAGAATGAAAGCAACCATTTCCCCAGCTCTTCTTGCTCTGGTATCATTTGTTCTTTGCTGCTGAGTGATAATTTATTCTACTCTTCTTCTTTCAGAAATCTGAAGGGCAAAGATTAATTGGGAATTATGTTCCAGTTATAACTCTCCCCATTAAAATAATAATTAAAAAAATACATTTACAATTCTTTGGTTTTTAAGATAAGAGGTGGTTATTTATTCATATCATCTAATTTTCATCTTCTTAATAACTTCAAAGACGTTCCATGCAATTTTTATCTTACCCCTTCTTATGGTTTACTGATATATCACTTTCATCTATACATTTATAGCAAGTAAAAAAAAATAGTAATACCTAAATTTAAGGAGAGTAAGTTTTACAAATAATTTATAATATACCTAATAACCATATAGCAACTGTTATTCAGTTATTTTTTAAAGATTTATTTTATTGTTTTTGACAGAGAGAGACAGAGAGAAACAGAGAGAAGGAGGAGGGCCCAGAGCAGTCTCCATAATTGTACATCATCAGTTTTTGACAGGGTTTTGTTCCACACATGTTGAGTGGGGGACTTGCAGGGCAGAAACTGGGTTGGGGGATCTCCTGCATGGGAGGCACTCCTCTCTGAGCCAGAAGCAAAACTGCAGGGGCAAGAACTGAACTGGGAGCCTCCTGTACGAAAGCACACCCCAGTTTAGCACATGGGTCCGCACAGGTTGGTGCTGGGATTCTAACCTTGGTCCTCAGGGCTGCAAAGTGAGCACTTAACCTGCTGAACTATCCCAGCTTTCCCACTGGTTTTCAGCTATTTTATGAAAGAGTTTGCACCAAATATATGGAAATTTAATTTCCATGTAGTAATTATAATCACTACTTGAAATTGGTGCAATATGGCAAAAACAAAACAAAACAAAACACACACACAAAAAAATCCAAAAAACACCATCCATTGAAATCAAGACTGACAGAGATGAGAGATATAAAAGAGAATCATCGCACTTTGTTTAAGATGTACAGATAAATTCAAGTATATGGTTCTAGGTCACATATTCAGTGGTAGATAGATCTCTGTAGCTTTATTTGCTTGTCTTTTCTAAAATGTATATACTCTAAGATTGAAAACATTCATTGAATACTGTAAAAATATCACTATTCTGTATTCATTTTTATTAATAAGAAAACTGAATTTCAGAGAGTAGAGAAGCCAGCTACTCAGGATGACAAAAATAAAACAGTTAAAATCATCTATGAGTTCTACAAATGTTAACAGGGGGACTTTTATATAATACAGTGTTATACAAAACAGGTGTGATTTTGCTCTTTATAATGATTAGTTTATAAATATTATATTCAGCTATATTACTTCAGTGAACTTTAATCTCAGGAATTATTATACGTGAGTTAAATAAGATGAATAAAGGTAATAAATCATTCTTCTTTACCATATGTGTTCATCACTTTGATTTTCACAGGTAGCTATTTCAGGTGGTTGTTATGATTGATTCATGAAATATAGTAGTCTAAAAGACCAATGACAAATTTAATAACAGAAAGCTTGATTTCTATTACTAACTTTTTAATATTTATTGAACACTGAAATAGTCCTGGGTATTTTTCTGGTAACAAACATAGTATATTAGAGTCTGAGAATGATAGAGTTGGAAGTTAACTGCCTTATTCAGGACTTATTCAGTTCCAAGTGATAGAAGCACCATTCTAAATGGCATAAAAAACAATGATGTCAGAAACATACAATTTATCTGAAGAGTACTGAGTAATGCTCTCTTACAGCCTGGACACAGGCATTCTATGCATCTCTTGTCTGCGTTAATTCTTTATACTCATGCATTTGTGTGTGTGTGTGTTTTGACATAGTTTCATGTAGTTTTTGAGTTATTAAACTTTTTACTACAGAGCAAAAGAAGAATACTTTCTCTGGAATCTCAAGAAGAAAAATTTTATACGTGGATTTTAGTTCACATGGCTCAAGGTATGGGCACTTCTCTGATCAATCATTTTGTTCAGGGCCTTGGATACTATCGTTTTCCCAGCATTGGTCACATTACCAACCCTAGGTAGTCAGAAAAGTTAAGTTCTATTAATAGAAACTGGAGGGTAGAAATGCTGGCAGAAACAGATAATAATCACAGGTTACCACTTGGTTGCCCAACATACATGATCACACACATAAACACACTTTTTCCTTACTATAAGTTTTTAAAGAATGTCCTTCAACTTTAATGCAACTGTTCAATATATAATCATAAATGAACTCAAAAGAAAGGTCTTCCACAATAATATCTAACTGCATTTGGAATCAAATCAGCAATTTACTTTGTGAATATGAATTTTTTCCTGTTATATCTAGAGGTAGGCTATCATGATAGTGTAGACTATGGCAAAAATATGCATATACCTATATTCCACAGAAATTATATTAAAATTCCTTATTTAGATAAAAAGAAAATATCATGTTACAGTTCTTATAGATCAACACAAATATAGCTTGTTGAGAAGGATTTTGTGAGTTGTATTTATTTATTGAGTGAGTCCCTCGTTCAGGATTTATGACTAAGGAGATTCCCTTTCTCTAGTATTCTCAGTGAGAACATCAGAGTGGGCACTAGGGTTATTTTCCTTTTGGGTACTGTACAGTTTTTGCATTAAAAATTACTTTTGGAATCTGCTCTACTAATAGAGCAATCAAAAAACTTATTTTATAGTTCTGTGCTTTCTATGGCAATGTAACATCATAAAAACAGTTGTGTGTTGATTTATTTGAACCTAAGTCCTGACTTTAGAATTTCAATTTGTGTGTGTGTGTTTGTTTGTTTTTAAGATTTATTTTTATTGTTTTGAGAGAAGGGGAGGGGAGGGGTCAGAGCAGTCTCCACAGTTGTACATTGTTAGTTGTGACATTGTTTCATTCCACACAGGTGAATGTGAGACCCCACAGGGTGGAAACCAAACTGAGGGCCTCCCACAGGGAGATGAGAAACTTCACTGCCATCCCCGCTGTTACCAGTGGTACCACATTCAGCATATAGATTTGATCCCCAGACTTCACAGTTGCGTGGCAAGCACCCAACTCATTGAGCTATCCCAGAGTTCCCCAGGATTTCTATTTCAGAAGGCAAGTGGGGTCTCTACAACCCTAGATCTAATTACAGGGTTTTGTTTTTACTTCTGCCATGAAGCAAAGTGAAACTGTTAGCTTGGTTAATTGGAAGATCCCCCTTGTCATTTTCCAAACTACTTTTTCATGGATTTGCTTTTCAGGAAATAATATTTGTGAGTTGTCTATTTGTTTTTGTTTGTTTGTGTGGGGAGTTGTGAGAAGAAACAACCTTAATTTTTCTAGAATTTTGATTTCAAGGGCTAGGAAAATTTATGCTTGTCCTATTTCTCTGGGTCCTCCTGAGTGCTCATTTTTCTCCTACTGAGTTTCCTACCTCCTATCATTTCTCACACTAATTTTACTATGGGGCACAGAGTTTAGCTTTTTTTAATTTTAAATATGTATTTTATTTATTTATTTATTTTGACAGAGGAGAGAGAGAGAGATACAGAGACAGAGAGAGAACTGAACTAGGGGAGCTCCCAGTTCAGCATATGGTTCTGCACGGGCCGGGTGCTGCAAAGTGAGCGCCTAACCCACTGAGCCATCCCGGCTTCCCCGCTTTTTTTAATTTTAAAGACGCATTATTCTTTTACTTTTGCATCCATATATAACTGGTCACAGAAAAAAAGGAATTTTAGGAAAACAAATTACATGAATAATTTAATTTGCTTTTCCTTTCTGCTTCCAGGTAGGCCAGCCAGAAAAGTAGCTCTTTTGCTGAAAAATCTTAAAAAAACCACAAGATTTATTTTATTGTTTGAGAGAAGGTGAGAAAGAAAAGGAGAGAGAGAGAGAGAGAGAGAGAGAGAGAGAGAGAAAGTGAGGTGGACCCAGAGCAGTCTCTATAGTAGTACATCATTAGTTGTGACATAGTTTCAATCCACACAGATGGATGTGGGTCTGCACAGGGCAGGAACCAAACTGGGGACCTCCTACATGGGAGGTGAGAACCTCTGCCACCATCTCGGCAGGCCAGTTGAAGCACAGTTCAGCATATGAGTTTGCACAGGTCTGGGCTGGGATTTGATCCCCAGAAACTCGTGGTTGCAAGGCAAGCACTCAACCTGCTGAACTATCCCAGCATCCCTGAATAATATTATAGAAAGTAAAAGCAGCAGTCAAGCATTCCAGTATTCTGACCTTTACTGTCAGGCTTCCCTACAAATGCTCTCCAACAGTGTTCTTAGCATATGAACAAGTGTACTGAGTTATTTCCTCAGTGTTAGGTGGCATCACAGAAACAAGGACTGTGGAAACTCGGCCAGCCCCTGGCCTTCCTTAGGATAGAATGTTTTAGTGACATAAGCAAGTATAATTTTCTAGGCATGTGATGAAATGTGAAAAATACATATATTTGTAAATACTGCCATAAAGCTACAAGTAAGTTGAAGTTATATTTTGAAAATTAAAGTTTATGTAACAATCATTTAAACAGTTTCATTGCCACAATATAGCAAGTGAGTTTGTCCTCTATGCCCAGGATGGAGAAATTCTCACGATCTACCCTGATGCCCTCAATTTGGTCAGTTTCATTTTTAAGAGTCTTTCATAACAGCATTTTATATCAAATGCCAGCTTTTATTATAGCTTAAGTTGCAATGATGGTAGGCAACATAAACTGAAGGTAGCTAATAAAAATGGGATTTACAGCAAATATATGGAATACTTGTCTTATTGGAGGGAAGAAATACAGAAATTTGAGAAGAGACAGTGAGTATAGAGTCTGGAATGTGGAACTTGGGACTAGATCATCAGGAAGTCAGGAACCTATATCATCTGAGAAAATCAAATAAGAATGGAATATGGAAAAAGAGGAATTAGTAAAAAATTGAGTCAAAGATAGGTAATAGAATATGGTAAACTTAGTTATACGAAGTAAAATTTGAAGACTTTCTTATGTGAGAGAGAAAACTGCTCTGACATCCAGCTTGTAGTCAATACTTCATAATCAAATTTTGAAATAGATTAAGTCTCAGGTGCCTACAAGTGCCCTGTTATACGCTAAGTGTGCTACATATCGAATTGCAACTTGCTAGGAATGACACTAATAATAACAACAAAATTAAGGACTTTTGAAACATTTTCATTTCAATATTGACCTGAAATAAAAAATGGAGTTGCTGAGTAAAGTTATAAGGTAAGGACATAAAATGATAATAAATGATCTTAAATCTTCTGATTTCTAAGTCTCTGTTTTTTATAGTGTTGCATAAAGAGACATTTTGTTGATAAGTTATTTAACTATAATTTAAAAACGGAACACAATGTTTGAAATTACTATATTTTCTTTAATTTGATATTCTGACTAATATTTTCTAAGGAACTTTATGACAAAAGTGTGTATGTATGCTCTCCAATATTCTTTGTGGAGTGGAATTGAACAGCACTTCAGATAGCATACTGATGTGTGAACGAAAATGAAGGTCCAGTGCAATGCAGTTAAACCCTCTAGGGTACATACTTAAGTAATAGAGGCTCCTAAAGTTCACGTTCACAAAGCTTAAATAGGTTTGTCTTTCCAAACCCCGTACAAAATCAAAACAGAAAATCTTATCTTCACAGCTACCCAAAAGCTAGCAGTTTCTTAAATGTCCTGGACTAAAGCCCCAAAAGTGATGTATGTATTGAGGGGTAATTCTGAAGTGAATGCTTTATTGAAGGAGCAAGTGACTGAAAAAAAATGGGTAAAGAATAATTATCCTGTTTTACAAAAAAAATATTTGCCAACCGGAGTTCAAACAAACTCTTAGCAGGCAAACCAGCTGAGGGAACTGTCATAATCTTATCTTAATGTGACAAGATGGTTGATAAACACATCAAGGTTTAATAGAGATTAACAAATAAATAAATTAAACGCACTTTACCAAACTCCCTCTTCAATAGGAAAGTAGATACAGCTTCACACACACACACACAAATCCCATCATTTAAAAAATACACTAATGGAAGCTCTTTCATTTCAGAAATAGAAAAATGGACATTTAAAAAAATATTTGCATTATTTTGGAAATAATATAAATATTTTAATACAAAAAATTAAAATACTAAACATTTAATATTTGTGAAATCAAGGAAGATTGTTCAAGGCAATTTGAAATAGGAAAAATACTTTGTACAAACAGGCTTCCCAACATTGGTGGGGAAAAAAAAAAATAAAGTTATAATTATTAAGACCTAGATTGTGAACATTCAAGTATCGCAATAATATTACTGAAACTTGGTATATTGAAGATCGATGAACAATAAAATGACTTGTTTTTGATTTATAGAATCAGTAGTGATCTGTAAATACTGATATAAACTTTAATGTAAAGCATTTCAAAGCATTATTAATTTAAAAGTTTTTTTCTAATTGCTAACATTTCAGTGACATACATCAGCATAATATAATCATGTTGAAAATACACTATCAATGAATTTTGGATGAAGGTATATTTTTGGCAAGACTATTTTCAATAATTATTTGGAATCTGTTGTCTTAATGTGTGCTGAGTCACAGATGAACAATCAAGATGAGCTGTTAGCAATCACCAGCTCTTTCCTTGTCTCCTATGTTCCACTTGACTTTTAAATATGGAGCTACATTTGGATAATGAGGGTTTCTTATATAAAGTTATTGAATTACCCATAATTGTCATCTGTTTAATAGTTTTCTTTTCCTGTGAAGTTAGTTTTATTCATAAACATTAACTTTCCTCCATTGTTAAGCCAAAACACTATCCACCTATAAACATGATTGGCATAAGAACTCAAATCCTTAGCACAGTAAAGGTATATATCAACATATGCATTGCAGAAATGAGCATGAGCCATCTGGACTCCAAGTTGGTGACAGGCAAAAGCAACAAAGATGGACATAGTGCTGTGGATTTGCCTCTAGTTTCTTGATACTCTTTACTTTACAGAAAAAAAAAAAAAAAAAAAAAGGGAGGTGCGGGGGAGTGGGGATGGCTCAGCCGGTTAAGTACTCGCTTTGAAGCCCCGAGAACCGAAGATCGAAACCCGACTCCAGCCCCGGCGGACCCACATGCTGAACTGGGGTGTGCTTCCCGAATGCGGTGAGGCCCTCAGTTCAGTTAAGAAAAAAATAAAATAAAAAAGGTATTTATTTTCCAGATCAAAAATAAAAATTAGGGGAAGCTGGGGATGTCTCAGCGAGTTGAATACTCACTTTGCAGCACCAGGGAACAAGAACTGAGTCCTGGCCCCAGCCTGTGCGGACCCATGTGCAGAACCGGGGTGTGCCTTCCATGAGGAAGTTCCTCAGTTCGGTTCTCACCCCCTGGTTTGGCCTCTGGCTCAAGGGAGCATGCCTCCCACGTGGGTCGCGCCCTAGCCCAATCCCTCCTCCCTCCTGTGTGAAACAAAACCATGTCAAAAAAACCTGATAACATACAACGATGGAGACAGCTTTGAGCCTCCCCATTTCAAAATAAATAAATAAATAAATAAAAATTGAAAAAGGTATGTACGTCCCAGGTATTAATCTGTATTTTTCATCTCACGTATCCCAGCAGAATAACAACCCTAGACCCAAACTAGTGAAATCATGTATCCTGGTTTGCCTAAGACACTTCAATTCACTTGTACTACATAATTATTAAGAGGACCTTTTCACTCCAAAGGTGCTCTATTTAGGACAAACATACAGAAAATAATTTCATTTTCCATTTTGTTAATTTTTTTCAAAATTCACCCTGTTTATGATTAGGGTTATTTACCTGGCATTTTAGTATATCTCATATGAGATAACTTCCTTGCGACAGTAAACCTGGCTTATTCAATCTCTGTAATTTGTATTTGGCAAAAATTGTATATATCATATGTTATTATTATTGTTCAATTTGGTTTACTGTGATAGATTCTGTATGTTACAAATATGTTAGGATGCATGTTGAAAATAACAATGGGATCATCGATAAAATATACATTTAATTAGCTCATAGTGTAAATGCCATTGATTCACCTACTCCTTCCACTCTCATGTACTAATTTGTAACCATTTTGGGAAAGATAATCTGGGGAAAGAGTTTCCAGTTTAATGAAGTTGACAATAGCTTAGCTTGGTTACAGATGATTCTTCAACCCTTACAGTCAAAATACTTAGGTTTTAATTTTGTTTCAGTATTTGCTAATAACTGTATAAAAGACAAAAATATCTTGTAACAGTATTTTTTTCTATTGTCTATATGTCTATATGTCTATTTTCTATATGTCTTCAGATCTCTTATTTAGCTTAAAGTTTCAGAGCCAGGAAAGCCTTGAGAGTCATATTTGTTTTATTTATTGTACCTCATCCCTCCTTATATCCATTATTATAGTAGAGTATATGATACAACCCCCAAACAGTTTTTGGGGCAGCATTCCTAACACAAATGTACCAACTGTGCCATTCCATCAAAAAAAGCTAAACTACAATTTCTTTACTGATTTATTTACTATGATATAAAAACTTTTGATAATGTTTTGTAAAATGAATTTAGACTATTATATTTGGCATAACAAGTATTTAATAATTTTTTCACAGAAAGTACAATGGCCTTATTTTGAGAAACTGCCCTGATATTACCTTTGAGGAGCTTTGTAATATCTCCATGAACACTGCAATAATGGTAAAGTGAATTATATCTGGAGGGAATGTTAGAAATTACACTAAATAGGAAGCCAAGAAACCATCACTTATAGCTTAGTTGTAACTTTAGAGTTTCTGAGTTTCTGAGGCTATATTGAAGGGTTAATTCAATGGAGATATAATACTATTTTATATACCCATTGAAAACTTGACACTGCAAACCTAGTTAGCTGAAAACATATGAACATGAAGAAAGTTGATTACTTTTTATCTTAACATACTTTTGCTCACTTTATCAAGCCTAATCTAAGTGGTTATTAAAAAGGTCTCTCAACTTCTCTGACCATTTTGGTACACTTCTCAGTATTACATGGTATGTTCTTGTGAAGAGTACCTAGAATTTATGAAATGATTTAAAAGTGAGTACGCATGATAAAACATCAATGCCTCACTTTGAGGCTCTTAGTCATATGTAACACTTCTTTCTTTTATGTTTGCCTGCTTTCTAATAGACTTAACCTTTTAGAGCTATGTCTTCCTCTTCAGTAAAATTGTATATCACATAGGTATGGTGATTACCTTGACTTTCCCAGCAAATAGCCAGTGTTGAGAAAAAATTTCATAATTTTACAGGGGTATTTTAATGATATTTTGCCTTCAAAATTTTGTCAAGAATGAACACTAAGTCATATTTTAAATGTATAATTAAATATAATTTCATCTCATAAATTTTAAAGATATATGAGTAACTCTAAATCAATATTTTACATTATACATACAAGGTTTCTTTTTTAAATAAATGACCAATGTGCTTTAGATGTGCATGCATATGTCTTGAATCTAATTTTGTTTCCATGTGGAACAGAATTTAGAAAGCATGTGAGATTTGGATAGCCTCTTGAAGGCTTTTTTTCTCTTTAACACAGATTTTTTAAAGAATTACTCTAAACAACTTTTAAATCAATAAGTAATTATCATGGTTATTTGCAATCAAACAGGTATTGACTTGGGAGAAGATATATGCTTTTTCTCTATTTCTGAAACAGAATGTGGTGATTGTCAATTGCCATCATTTCATGTTAAATAAACTCCGATATTTGTTAAATGAAGTGATACAAAACATTTAAAAGAGATACAGATTGACTTTATATTGTTTTGCTGGGAGTTATAATAGCCTATTTTGGCTATTTTTTCTACCTGGTCTTTGCATATCAGTTAATAAAAGATAAATTCAGAAAATTTATTAATATGTTTATTTGAAGCATTAGTATCAAAGCCTGACAACATTATCCCCACTGTTTATATCACCATAAAATTGTTTTATAGTGATACAATTAGTAGGTTAAGCTTGGATATTATAAGGAGTTATACTAATTGTTTTACAGTAAAGTTTACTTTATAGTGACGTCATTGAATAATATTTGTGCCATCATGCTTAATGGCATCGAATAATGTCACTGTAAGAGAATAACAGTTATCCTGAATACTCTAATCTCACAGTTAAATTTTGCATTCATGGTACATTTCACTTCAATTCCACAGTAATTAAAAGGCTTTCCTGACCTTCTAAATTTGTGAAGAGTGTCTTTTTAAGCAAATATATTACAAATTATAAACTTAGAAATATCTGTGCATATTGAAATTGTTTTAAATATATTTTTATACTTAAATGTGTTTTGGATATTTTATAATCTGGTTATAATATGAAAGCAGTTTTTATTTTACTTACAGATTTTTTTTGCATACAAGTCATTGCATGATGATATTATAACCTCAATCTTATATAAATATAATTCAAATACAAGTTCACTTTTAATACATTGGATATCCATACCATAACATTTGAAGTCATGGATGTTTAATAACATTCCTAGACGTAGTACATTATTTGTTAGTAGCTGAAACAAACATTCTTAGATTCAATTCACTCTAAAAGAACCCAGCATATACATGTACATTTTACATACTTGGTTGGCACCATGTGATTCACTACATTAAATTGAGTTAAAATTATTTTTAATATATGAAAAAAATTGGGAAAGCTGGGATGGCTCAGCGGGTTAAATGCTCACTTTGAAGCCCCAGGGACTGAGGATCGAATCCTGGCCCCGGTCCATGCGGACCCATATGCTGAACTGGTGTGTGCCCCCAGTTCAGTTCTTGCTGGAACCTATATGGGAGGCTCCCGGCCCAGTTCCTGCCTTGTGCAGCCTTGTGCCCACCGGTGGAGTGAAACTATATGGTAAACTAATGTCAACTATGGAGACTACTCTAGGCCCTCCCCCTTCTCTCTGTTTCTCTCTATCTCTATTTCTCTCTGTCAAAAATCAATAAAATAAATCTTAAAAAAAATTACATGGCTATAATTTTATTTGTTAATTACCTTCAGTAGCATACTTAAGAAAATAATTATAATTTGAAATATATGTTAGTTTTACTAATATATTTTTATTGGTGATTTAACTCATCACTTTTCTTTATATATTAAACAATATTGCTCATAAGACTTTTTGTTTCAAAGTTATAATTTATTTAGTATATATCGATGTAACTATGGTACCAATAAATTGAAAGCTGGAAGAGACTTTGTCCTGATTCTAGCTTGCTAAATGGGGAAGGATATATTGACTTGGTATTGGTCTAAACACATAAGCATCAGTAGAACTTCTTATTACACAAGGATCAAAGAAAGTTTAAGACCAAAATGCATATTATTTTGTTAGGTTATAGACCTGGGTAAAAAATACCAAGTACAATTGTGTCTTTCCTCTTAATGACCTGACAGAGATCAGAAAATAACTATTAGCAGGTCTTGGAGAGCAAAATTCCTTAGATATTCATAATACAAGTGAGCCTCAGAAACATCTGGCTCTATTTTGTAACCTGCACTGCTAGGTTTATATAAATGGGGAAATAAATACTTATTTTCAACTTTTTAATTTTATGTCTGCTTACTGAAGAATAAATCTGAATTCTATGGGATGTTTGCAAGTGATAAAAACATTCAAATTTAGAATTTTCATTTTCTTTCTTAATAGTTAATGTCTGGTATCCCTTTGTGTTTATCCCAACTGATATGAGTATGACCCAAGACACAATTTATTCCCGTTATTCAAGAATGTTTAATTTGCTAATTAAGATTCCTGTGTGATCCTAAATGGCCTTCTTGCTGAGCTTTTCTTATAATAATTTTCATTTTTCAAAAGTTAACTTTTTATAATACTCTCTCTGGTTCTGTTAACTTAAATTTTTGCAGTGAAGAGAGTTGTTCTCAAGAGCAAAATTTATTCATGAGTGCAAAGTGGTTTGCTGATATTAATGCTAAATCACTTAAGTTGCTTGGTGAATAAAATGGTGCTTAAGAATTATGTAGTATTTAAAAAAAGTATTTCTGTTCAAAACAATTTTGAAGCTAGAAGACAATTTCCAATAATATTTTTGATATTGTTCAAAATATAAGAAATAATATATTCTACCTGATAATTATGCTACTATTTAAGTATTAATTAGTATAAACATTATTTGAATCATTTATTTTACCTTTTCCTTTGAAATTTCATTTTTTTTAAATTTATATTTGATAAAATTTGTATATATTTAAAATTTACAACATAAAAACTGGAATTCAGTGTTGGTATAGAACAATTTTCCCACTAGATGTAATATTTACATACAGTAAAATACTTAATTTTAACAAATGCATAACTCTGTGCAAAATGAGCCCCCATCCAACATGCAATGCTTTCCTAAGCCTAGAATGTTTTCTTATTTTCTTCTCCTGACAACCCCTACTCTGACCCCCAGTGGCAACCACTATTCTTATTCCTTTTCCACCATAGAATAACGTTGCCTGTTCTAGAACTTCCCACAAAGAGAATCATATACTTTGATTAAAGCATTTGTCACTTGGTGTAATTTTTTTTAAGATTCACCCATAATGTTGCATATGTCAATAGTTCTTTTTTTTTTTTATGTTTGAGTACCAATCTACGGTATGAATATGACTCAGTTTATTAATCCATTATTCTAATAATGGATACCTAATCTGTTTCCAATTTGGGGATCTTTAAATAAAGCTATTATAAGCATTCTTGTATATGTCAGTTAGTGAGAAAATAGTTGGGTTGCCTAGAAAGCATCCCGCCATGTAACTGTGCTTGTTATATTGACAATGGCTGCACTTTTTCCAAACAGCCCTAATATTTTCATGTCTTAAAGTAAATATCTAGAAGTGAAATCATTGTTTTGCTACATATTTTGTGTTATAAAATTTCACCCAACTACTTCTTAATGTGGCTGGATGAGTTTACATTCTTAACAAGAGTCTTCGAGAGTTCTAGTTATTATGTATTCCCAATTGCATTTACAATTGTTAGACTTTTAATTTTAATCAGTCCTGATAATATGAAGTGATATCTAATTATACTTAAAATTGTCATTTTCCTGATAACTAATAATGTTG
Organism: Craseonycteris thonglongyai; assembly: GCA_004027555.1. NCBI lineage: Eukaryota > Metazoa > Chordata > Mammalia > Chiroptera > Craseonycteridae > Craseonycteris > Craseonycteris thonglongyai. The sequence goes on along the minus strand of PVKE010022577.1, from coordinate 7,186 downwards.
AAAATACTTTTTTATTTTTATATGCTTTTTGGCCATTAATGTAATTCCTTTTGTAAGGTGTCTGCTAAAACCTTTAGACCCTTTTTTACTGGACTGTGTGACCTTCATAATTGATTTTCATGAAGTTTTTTATATACTCTGGATAACAGCCCTTTGTCAAAGATGTATACTGTGAACACTTTTTTGAATTTGTGATTTGCCTGCATATTTTTCTATATTTTTTGATAAACTGAAATATTGAATTTTATTTAAGTCCATTTTACCAAATTTTTTTCATAGTTATTGCTTTCTGTGTCCACAAAAACTTTTTCCTAATCCCAACAAACTGTTTTACTATATATTTTTTATTGGATATGGTATGATTTAAACTTTGGGTTGTTTTTGCATCATTGACAAATATCAAATGGATGTAAGAGTCTGTTTCTGGATTTCTATACTGGGTTGATATTAATTTAATTGCCTATATTAATTAACTTTTATTGTACTCATTGTCTTGATTAATGTATGCTTTTAATAAATTTTGGAGCAAGACAGTAGAAGTTTTAAAATTTCATTTTCAAGACAAACACGGATATTCTAAAGCCCTTTTTTTCCACATAAATTTTATAATCAGCTTGGAAATTTTAACAATAATAATAACAACGAAAAGGATTCTGGGATGATATTGGGGACTATGTTAGATTTTCAAATCAATTGGAGAAATATTGCATGTTAGTAATATTGAATATTCCAATCCAATATATATTTCTTTAATACTATATAGGTCTTTCTAAATATCTCTCAACAAAAAAGTCTTATAAACACTTCAAAATTTTGATCAAAATACCAGACAGTATGCATTAAGAAGTAAAACCACATCCTTGCTGTAAGAACCCTACTCTAGAAGCCAGAAGTAAGTCACTTAAGGAATAAAGTAATACTTAGTTGTAAGGGGAAACTTAAATAGATAAGACCATATAAAACTAAAAACTAACTCTATATAAAAGGATTTGTTTCCAGCTCAAATTATATTGACCAGCGTTGGTAAGTAGGTGAAACTACTAAAAGTCTTATTCATTGTTTTGGAAATATAAATTCCTGTGGCTACTCTAAAAAACGTAGCAGGATATAATACAATTTGATCTTACACTATGACTCACAATCATAAATATATGCCTCCAAAGAAATGAAATTGTATGTACACAAGTTAAATAAACCAGCAACGTGCAAGGAATTTTTATTCACAAAAGTTCAAACATAGAAACAACCCAAATGTTCATCAATAAGATGATGGATAAATGTGCTTCTAGTACATTCATACAGTCATACTACACATTACTGAAAAAGAAAGAACTAATGACAATGCAACAACATGGATAAATTTCAGAGAAATTAAGTGAATGAGAGAAGGCAAGTATAAAAGATTATACATTGTATAACTGTGTTTATAGTACATGCATTCAAATACATACAGAACTTATCAGAGAAGTGGTTACTTTGTGCAACATATTGACAAGAAAGTGATATGATAGAGCTTTCTAGGATACTAAAAACATTTTCTATCCTAATCTAGCTTGTGTCTATAGAGGTATATAAAATGCACTGAGCCTACAGTTAAGATTTATGCACCTAACTGTGTGCAAATTATGTATCAGTTTAAAAGAAAAACAAAATAAACAAACAAAAAGAAAAACAGAATGATTTAATTACAAGTCTTACTCTTCACTGTATTCACAACAAAAGTAGAAGAGAAGCTCTTTTCTAAGAAAGTAATGATCATTTTTATGAGAAAACAAAAAGCCCTAGAGAAAATACTTTCATCTACTGAAATCTGGGAGATACACCATTAAAATAGTTGATGATGCAGCAATAATTATGCAATGAACCCCACCAGTTGACTAGCTCCATGCACAGTCAAAATCACTTCAGTACTTCTTTAATGTGAAGAGATAATCATGGATATCAGAAGTTATGAGAGAAAATATACAGACATGAAAATCTCTAAAATATGTAATAAAAGAATTCAGAGGAAACAATAGTTGAAAGAACAGGAAAACGTTTTTGAAAAGCAAATAATATCCTCAGATGACAAAGGAAAATATTGCATCAGTTTAAGAACAAAATGCAGGTTTTAGTGAAAAAAAAAAAAAGAAAAGGAAACTTCTTTTAGGAAAAATATAGACAAAATAAACAAAACTTGTTTGGTAGAAGAATTAAAAGACAGCTACAAATTAAATATCCAAAAGATAGTGAAGAAAAACAAATAGAAAATATAAAAAGGTAAAATGACTAGAAGCAAGCCAATGTATAAATATAATAGTATGTCTTTTGTAACAGAACAGTAAATAAGAGAAAGAAGAGTAATAATATGCCAACGTAGTTACATAATAAAACTTCCCAATGACTGAAGATCACGTGTCTCATGGAGAAAAACACACACTAGAAGACAGAACACAATGAAGGCATGCTAGGAAAGTGGTTGTCTGTCTAGATTTCCTATCTAGTTATAACCTACAAGTGTAAAGGCAAAATAAAGACGTAAAATATTCAGAAAATTTACCTCTCATGCATGCTTTTTTCATATAAGCTTTTCTAGGAACCTACTAGAGAATGTATTCTAGCAAATTAAAAAAATAAATTAAAACCACAAATAAAAGGGGTCTTTAGAAGACTGTGGCCCTAACAAATGAGAAATTTCAAGATTATAGCTGTACTTTAGTCATGGAGAGCAAACAATCCAGATTAATGCAGGACAACTTGGGTTGATTCCACAATGCCAACCGCAAACCACTGACTCGCTGTGTGATACACTAGACAAGTTCAGCTATTAATTTGTATCAGCAGCATACATTTAACACACCAAAAGCTCAGACCTCGCTGCTGCCAGTGAAAATGATTTATATTACATAGAAGCCTGGAAAATAAAGAGCTACAGGGTAATAACTCTCTGTACTATTGTTTATGCATCTTCTAACTTGATTCTTTAAAAAAAAAAAGATTTATTTTTATTGTTTTTGACAGAGACAGAGAGAAGGGGGAGGGCCCAGAGCAGTCTCCATAGTTGCACACATATGTGTCTCATTAGTTTTCTACATAGTTTTCATTCCACAGGTGGGTTTGGGGCTGCACAGAGCAGGAATTGGCAGAGGGCCTACTGCATAGGAAGCTCACTCCAGTGAGAACTGAAGTGGGGGTCACACCCTAGTTCCACATATGGGTTCACATGGGCCAGGGCCGGGATTTGATCCTCTGACCCTGGGGCTGCAAGATGAGTGCTCAACCCACTGAGCCATCCCAGCATGCCTTAAATTGATTCTTCTATATTATAAATCTTAGCAGAAATAATCAACATTTAAGTATTAATAGTCACTAACTTAGTAATTTGGTAAAAATAAAACTAAAAAAGCAACAACAAATGCCTACTTTAAAATTTTCCTTTTGATTTTATTAAATATAGCCTCTATGACTGTAATAAAAACATGGCAGCAACGAAAATTATTAATATTTTATATGGTAAATGTATTAATATAGTTATAATTATACACACACAAACAATGTTTTAAATGTTTTAAAGGTAATATAAAGAAAAATGAAAATATGATATATTTATTGAGTGGTTAGATATAGAGGACAGAGAAGTTGATAAACCAAGACACTGTAGTTTAATCATATATTTTTAGATAGGTGATTACCTGAAATTCAAAAAACAAAAATAATTTAATTGGTTTGTCAGATAAGGAGGAGTGGTGATAAGGTATTGGTATTTTCTTTTCTACTTTTGGTTATAATCCAATTGTACTGTGATTTTTAAAATAATATCTTTATACTTTAATTAAATTTTAAAAATAAACAAAGAAAAAGACATGATATTATAAACTTCAAGGGAGATAAGAAAGGTGCTTTTATTTTTAATTTTATATTATTCTGCTTTAAGTTTTGCATTTTATGAAACTTATTTAAAACAGTTTTAACTTGAATATATATCATTTCCCTTGTTGTAGAGCTAGTGTGAGAAACTATGACTTGCATGCTAAATTCAGTTCACCTCTTGTGTTTTGTGTATCCTACAAACTTATGTTTTAACATTTAAAATATATATGTTTATTATATCGTTTGAAGGATGAGGAGAAAGAAAGTGAGAGAAAGAGTGAGTGAGTGTGAGAGCCCAGGGCTGTCTCCATAGTTGTACAACATTAGTTGTGACACAGTTCCATTTCACACAAGTGGATGTGGGGCTGTGCAAGGAGCAAACTAAACTGGAGGCCTCCCACGTGGAATGAGAGAACATTTGCTGCCATCACTGCGATTACCAGCTGCATTAGAGTTCAGCATATAGGTTTGCACAGGCAAGGGCTGGGATTGAATCCCCAGACCTCACAGTTGCAAGGCAAGTGCTTAAACTGCTTCAGCTATCGTAGTATCCTTAAAACTTTTAAATGTTCTAAAAAGAATTGATATAAGGACAGCATTTTGATATATGAAACTAGATGTAAGTCTTTATATATAAAGTTGCATTGGAATGCATTCATTTTTACATATTTACCTATTTTCTATGGCTACTTTTATGCTATGTCAAATTTAATTAATTATAATGGAAGAAAAGACAAATATTTATTTTATATTTTACTGAACATGTTTGTCAAACTACTCTGGAGGATAATTTCTAAAAATTTCTCATAAGACAACTGTTAATAATTTGAAATAAAATCATATTTTAAAATAATGACACACAATGAACATATAAATTAGATACTCAATATATATATATAATTGAGTCTTTAATAAAAGTAAAAATATAAGACATAATGAAAATAATACAAATGATGCAAACTATGAAGTGAATTAGCAGAAATGTAAGTCTACCAAAGCCAACTGTACAATGTAAACATGACCAGATAGTGTCTTTAATTCTGAGGGCACCAAAATTTGGTTGTTGAAAAGTTAATTAGCTTTCTTTATAAAAGGAAAAAAAAAAAAAAGACTGATGAGATAAGCAGAGACAATAAAAGATAATTCTCCTGAAATTGACATCTGTCTACCCAAAAGTACATAAGTTGGAGAATCACAAATATACACACTTATAGTCTTATTACTGCCCTGAGGAATGAATCATAATATGCAACAAATTTAAAATTCTGTTATAGTCGTTCTGTATGTTTATTCTAAAAAATAAAAAGAAAATATATTGAGAAAGAAAGCTTCAAAAATATGCTTTTCACTAAGTGGAAAATATGTTACTGTATCTGCTATTATTTTATTATAACATTTTCATTTGCTCATATTCTGTAAAGTAACTTAATAGCTTGTTTTGTTTTCTTAATAGTATCTTATTTTATACTAAGACATTTAGGAGTTTAAGGAAAGATACCAGTTCATGTTCAATTAAAGAAAACAGTATGCAATTTTAATAGAATGAAACTGGTTTTACATATTATCATGAAGCATTCTTTCTTAACTGGAACCTCTACACTGCTATATTATGGAGAAAACTGAATTTTCATGGCAATGATTCTAATGTTCAGTAAATTTTAGATGTGCCTTAGAGTCACTACGTTCTATTAGAAATAATTGAAAGGTTGCTGTTCTTGTAGCAAGAGAGGATATATAAAAAGATAAAAGCAAACAGGCCTAAATGGCATTTCTTAGTTTATATACCATCATTGATAATTCTCCAGTTTATGTATTATTATTTTGAAACTATTAAATGATTTCTCAAAAGTCCTATGTGGATTAGTGAGATGAAGAGATCACATTTACAAACAAGAAGTAATTAATAGTTTACTGAAAATTATATTTATCCTGCGTCAAAGTTTTTTTATATAATTTATAAAATTAAACATTGGTTATCTTTATATTATTAAAAATCTTTATTCTATTTTAATTATTTAGTAAGGATTTAAATGCAAAAATATAATAATTTTATGTCTGAAATACTTGATTTACTAAAATATTTATTTCTTAAATCTAGTAAAATATTTATAGAATATTGGATTGGACTTCAAGGATATTATAATAAAATCATAACATATGACAATGCTATTTACATTCTCCTCCCCAGTTCTAAGAATCTTGACTGACTTATGGAGAAATCATAATCATAAGCATATCAGATAATTAATTCACAAATTCTCAGACAGAAAGTAAGGGCCTTTCTTTGTTTTTCACAATTTTAGCAACTCACTTCTCTTAAAGAAAGTTTGGAAACTAAATAATTGATAATAATATTAGACCTTTGATACTAGCAGACCCATGCAATAAGCGAGGAATAGAACTTAGAAGGTCTTTCTACTCTGCTCATGCTGATCCTTAATTACTTAGCATTTCACATCACTTACCATAGCACATTTTAAGTTCTTACAATGGATGTTTTTTCTATAAAAAGTCTAATATATACTCAATTTTTCTGCAAAGGATATTGGTTTTCTCCTTAAGAAGCATCATTTATTTCACTAGTCTATTCAGGTGGTTCATTAAGTATTACACTTTCCATCCACAAATACATGTTTGGATACATAAGAAAGTTCTATCATTAAGATTAGCAACTGTAAAAATGACATAGGTTTAGAGTTACCAGAAATCTTCTAATGCATGACAATCAATCAATACAGATCAAAGAACAAACCAAGAAACATATTTCTGATGACACTGGACTTGTACACCTCAAGCAATGCTCAAGTCAGCCACCTCTTTAAACTTGGGCTTCTATATCTTCAAAATAAAATTGTTTAATATGGAGATATTGAAAGGGTAGAATGCTATTAACAATTTTGATATGTGAGTTTGAATAAATTAGGTAGATACAAAGGACTTTAAGTCTACAAATTCCAAGCTGTGAGAGTAGACAATACATTTTACATAGTAGCAAATGGAAGAGTAATTCCTCACACCTCTTGTGCCCAGAACCATGAACTCTTAAGGAATTTATCAGATAACTATTAGATTGTTGGAGTTTCTTTACTAATTGTTGTGTATTTAACTAAGGTCTTACAAAAAATAATAGTAATAAACAAGCTTTGGCTGAGGCTTGCTATATGAAAAATAGAAGGAAAACAAACGAATATCCTTCACATCTTAAGGTCAGACCTGACAGAAAGACAGACAGAATGGGAGTAAGTGAGAGAAGGAAACTGAGAGGGGAAGAGAGAGAGAGAGAGAGAGAGAGAGAGAGAGAGAGAGAGAGAGAGAGAGAGAGAGAGAGAGAGAGAGA
>PVKE010022576.1:0-25442 GCA_004027555.1 Craseonycteris thonglongyai | reverse complement strand
TCACCAGGTTTCTCTCCAAGGTAAAGCCCCCGGCTCTACCGTCAGCGCCTCCAGCAGAAGAGTCTCCGAGTGAGCCTAAAGCTTCTACGAGTCAAGTGAGAGCCTCTCCTCCGCCACCAACACAAGACTCTTCGCCTCTCTCAGAAAGCAATGTTGATTCATGTTTATGACTGTATAAGGTTTTGTCATTAACCTTATTCATTAGCACTGACACGTTTAAGTAAATACGTATACTGTTGTAATTTTTGTCTTAAATGAGTGAAGTATGAATACTGTTTACATATTTAAAACATTCTTGTACCCGCATACACGAAAATTCCTAGGGGCAAATCCTACTTCGCGGTTTTTCAGCTTTCGCGGAAGGTTCTGGTCCCCATTAACCGCAAAAAACGAGGGATCGCTGTACATAAAACCAGTTATATCCAGATATGTGTAATGTAACAAAAAACATTACAGTGGAGGCAAAATTTATTAGCCCTCCCTCACAGAACGTACACTGTTTTTGTGATCTCTTAGTAATAATATCAGATGTGCTCTTTTGTTCTTAAATTTACTTAAGGCACGAAGTGTCATTGTTCATACATGTCCAACAGCAGCCCTCGCTTACAGATGATGCTAAGACATTCACCTCTCTTCTCTGTGATGTTTGAATAGGCTGTATCTTAAAGTAACCTGTCAGATAGCTGTAAGACTGAAAGTATTACAAGAGTAGTTATGGCCAAATGAAACAACTACCTCAAAATTGTATGTATCTTTTTTTGAGCATAGTATAACTTTGGAGTTTTACTTCATTAAATAAGTAAAATATGGCAATTCAAAAATGACCTATAGCCATTTTTTTTTAGCATTTTGTTTGTGCCAAGTGTGAAAAACCATTTCTTGGACATCGCCATTACGAGAGGAAGGGCCTGGCATATTGTGAAACCCACTATAACCAGGTATGGATTGTATTCATTAGATATTAGTTATACTTTTGTGCACTTAAGCTTATCAATATTTTAGCTACAAAAAATCTTTTGGTAAATGTACAGTAGGCTATAAGATTTTTTTTAACTTTGTACTTGGGAAATCATTTCAGAGTCATAGAAAGGTTGTAAAATAAAAATACAGGGAATATGTATATGAGAGCTGTCCAGAAAGTATCCAGCCATGTAACTATTCTTGTTATATTGATAATGACTGGATTTTTTCTAGACAGCCCTTGTATGCCTTTTATTCAGGTTCCTCATCAGCTTCATCATTTGCATGTGCTTGCTCTCTCTATATAAAAACACACTTCTATAAATGCACATATCTTTATAAATATATGTGTGTGTGTGTGTGTATACACACACACACAGACAAATACATTTTATTTTCCTGAAGCATTTAATAAGGTCATCATGGTCCTTTCCCCCTAAATACATCAGTGTATATTTCCTTAGAATATGGAACTCTCTTACATAACCATAATTATTAATATTGATATAACACTTTATTCCAGTTTTGTCAATTGACCCAGGAATGTCCTTATTGCATTTTTTTTCCACCCAGTACTGGACCCAGTGTAGAGTTGTCATGTTCCTTTAGCTTCCTTAAATCTGGAACATTCCTGGAGCCTTTTGTTTGTTTGTTTTTGATAGTGATGCAAAATAAATTATTTTCATCATAAGTAAATATTAGTCAGTGAACTTATATTCATTTATTTTCTCTAGTAGTGGTAAAATCTGGATATAGGTAGCCAACTATTTGTTTTTAAGTGATAGAACTAAATTATGTAAAATGTTTGGTGTTCTAAAACTTAGTTCTAACACATCTTAAAATTGTTCCACTTTTGTTTTCATTTTCAGCTATTTGGTGATGTTTGTTTCCACTGCAACCGTGTTATAGAAGGTGATGGTAAGTAACAGAGATTTTATATGGTACCGTATTGACACAAAAACATGTGAGTAAAGTGAAAATAGAAAGAGGTTGATAATTGTTACTGTTTAGAACAAGCCTGTCTAACCTTCGAGCCAAATGCAGCCCAAGACAGCTTTGAATGTGGCCCAACACAAATTCATAAACTTTCTTAAAACATTAGGTTTTTTGTGACCTTTTATTTTAGCTCATCAGCTATAATTAGTGTTAGTGTATTTTATATGTGGCCCAAGATAATTCTTCCAGTGTGGCCCAGGGAAGCCAAAAGATTGGACACCCCTGATTTAGAATATGATCATTCTCAGTTATTTTTTCTCTTTTTTTGGTGAATTTCCCAATTAACTTATAGCAGTGTGATGATAATAGCCTAAAAGTTGGATTTATTACTCATTTTTAATTTTAAAATAAATATATAAAATAATACAAATATAAAAATATATAAAATAAATGTAAAATAAATTTATTGTAATATTTTAGGACAGTGCCACAGGGTTGTTACACTAGGAATTGTAAAAAGTGTTCATGGCCAACCCTGGGTCCTATTTCTCTTTCCTTTCCCTGGAATTATATAACTTGAAAGCTATAGAGCGTTGTTTATTAGGAACAGTTGAATCAGCAATGGTTGTTAGGAAAAGTCACTTTAAGCTTGCAGATGCTAAAACCTGTCATTTACCAAAGACATATCTAGGACTTACCTCCCTTGCACTGTGGCAGTTAGGCACGGGCTGATTGTCTATAACAGAAAGGAAGCAGCTGTGTTTACTAATAGATGTTCACACAGCTCTGCCAGAAACTTCCTGTCAAAGTTTTAAACATTCCTGTTTTCACCATGCTTCATGGTTCTTGGTAGAGAACCTAACTGGGGAAATACTTTCTGAAACAGTGCCCATATGTGGCTTGCAAAAGCTTATTAGTTCAGGGAAACAATCCTTAGTGTCACTGAAAATAAAACTTCCACCTATGTGGGACAGTTGCCAGGTGAAAGAAACTGTCAAAGGAAACTCAGCTTTGGAAGAGAAACTCCTGTAGGTATTAATGTCTGGATTTTTTTTCTTTAATTCTCTGTTCCGTATTTTGTTGGACCAATGGTAGGTAGTAGGGACAGAAATGTAGTGGAAAGTGCTGCTAGGCAAGCACTGTGCCAAAAAAGCTTATTTAAGTGGCATAATTCATGTTACATTTTATGCAGCATTGCCCACAGGAGTGAGAGACATAAGCTTGGATGTGAAGACATGGTACATACCGTTTATATACGTCATAGAATACTCAAAGGAAGGGGAAAAATTAATTGTAAATTAAGGTTGAAAAAGGCAATAATTGTCTACCCTAAGATGAAACCTACAGTCATGGAAGATATAAATTAAGTGTTCCGCTTACATGTTTTTAATGTGAAAAGTAAATTAATAAAATTGATTGATTCAATAAACATTAATTAATGCCACTGAGGTTTTTAGTTATGTGATTTTTTCCAAGAAAACCTCTTGAGAACCTCTTCCAAGTGTCTGGAAAATACCCTTCATTCTATTTTGGAGTTGAAAATTTAAGCTCCCCCACTTCTCATACCAGCATATGTGACCAAATGTCTTTACTCTTTTCTCTAGTGGTCTCTGCTCTTAATAAAGCCTGGTGCGTGAACTGTTTTGCCTGTTCTACCTGCAATACTAAATTAACACTCAAGTAAGTGTGCAGTTCGGTCCAGTGTGAATACTAAGACTGAAAACTTTGTGGTAATGTTTTTAAAAACCTAGAGTTTTAAAAAAGAGAGTTCTTTTATTTTCTTCTTGCTATTTAGGCCTTCTGAAAGTAAAAGTTCTTCCTTTAATTGTTCCCTGTTCTTTCTTCTATTCCTTCTTTGTCCTGTTCAAAGGGATAAGTTTGTTGAAATTGATCTAAAACCAGTCTGCAAACACTGTTATGAGAAAATGCCAGAAGAATTTAAGAGGCGACTTGCCAAACGGGAGAGAGAAACAAAGGATAAGGACAAGCAGAAAAAGAAAAAGCCAGTCTGTTTGTAAACTTTTCTATCCCTTCTATCATCATTTTCACTACTTTCTTCTTTGGTTAGTCCTTTGGAATATTGTTCTGTTTTTGTTCTCTTTTTTGTCTTTTACTTATTAAATTTCTTTTCGGCATGCATTTGTAGCCTTCAGAGATTGAAATACAAGTATTCATCCTGTGTAAAATTGGTCCTTTTACACAATCATTAAAATTATAACTTTAATTATAGAGCTTAGGGAGGGGGAATCAAACACACGGTGATGGAAAGTGAGCTGATTCTGGGTGGTGAGCACATAATGCGATGTATAGACAATGTAATGTAGAATTGTACACCTAGATACAATGTAATTGATATCAATTAATGTCACCCCAATAAATTTAACAAAACAAAAAAAATTATAGAGCTTAAATTAATAAGGTTCAGACTTACTATGAGCTTGTACTTATTTCCCTTAATCTGTAGATTCCCTCATCTCTTTTATTAAATCACTATATGGGAGGATTTCTTTCTTTTTCTTTTTAAGAGAATCAAAGGGAAGAATTTTAGTCCTAATCAATATTGAGAAAAGGTTTAACTTTTTTTTTGTCTGATAATTGCAGCTTTTAAAATCATGTATTTTGTTTCTCTGCCTAAAATAATTGAATTGATAAATTCCAAGTGTCAAACAAAAAAAATAATAATTTCAAGTGTCTCATGTTCTAAGTTCTGTATTCAATCCTTTTAGCATGTTTCAGATATTAGCAAACTCCATCTAATGTATATAATAAGATACCTACTCTCTTTGGTGTATGTATATGTGCTTTCTTTAAATGCCTATATATTAATGTTAATGAGTTCATTTTCTTGATGTTTTCAAACTATTTTATTCCTGATTTTTGTGGGAAATATTTCAATCTTTGAAATTCTGTTGAATTACTAGTGTGGTTATTCTATTTTTCCTTTATGGTTAGTTACCATTGTGTTCTGAGCTCTCAACATTTTGGGGTATTTTTTGTTTGTTTGTTTTCATGTTTCTTTCTGTAAGGAGAAATTAAAATTTAAATGTAAAATCAAAACAATATGGTACCATATTGTTTCCTTAGCAATAACTCTGAAAGCTCTGATAATTTATTCCCTTTATTTTAAAAAATGGCAGTTTTAATACCTTTTGTTCTAAGAAGGCTTTGGGAGACATTCTTAACTTAGTAGTACTATTTAAATCAAATTACCATTTGAAATGTAACATTATTTGAATTACCATCAACATTAGGATCTCTGAAAAGCAGCTACAAAATAATTCCCTTGTGCTGCTTTAAAATAAAATTCTTTATTTTAAATATGTGGTTAGGAATTAACTTTATTAACATTGTTCTTTAAAATTATATCAGCAGATTTTAATCAATTGTCATAGGTGACAATGTACCACCAAACTTGTTCCACAAATGCTTCTTAAATACAGTTTCACAGAAAACAAATTAAAAGTTGTGTATTTACTCAATTCATAATTAGGGACCCTAGATTTCAACAGTAATTAGCTATTGTAATTACTTATTAGAAATGCATTACAGATAGGAGACTATCTGAACATTTATCCTTCCTAGAACTGTTTTACAAATAAATTAATGTGTATTGCTCTAGCTTTTAAAAAGAATTGAGTTTTCCATACAACTACCATTCACAAAATGTAAACACAGGCACTTGTTCATTTGTATTCATTAAGAGCGATTAAAAACTTTCCTCTGTTTCCCCTGTCAATCTTCTGTCAGACAGCCAACCAAAATAACCCATTATGATTTAAGATTTTTTTTTTTTTAAGATGAGTTTTTAAGTTTTTTTGTTGTTGTTGAGGATGGGAGGCAAGAAATTTTATGCCAGGAAAAACAAAACCTCATAGCTACTTAATTTAAAATACTAAGTAAGATTATTTTGCCTTCAATGAAGAGAGGATCTTTCAAATTACAGAAATACAATCCTTTGCTTTAATTAACTGTTCTTTAAAAGTGTTCTCGTGGTACTTAAAGTGACTGACTTTAGCTACCTAAATTATTATATATAATAACATTAGATTTCCTGTATACTTAGCACTGACTAAAATGTAATACACATTCTGTATTATACCAGTAGATGGTATAAGATCAATTTAAAAGGATAATTTTATCAAGTATTGTGAATTTCTTACATTAACCACAATGACAAGAATTGAGATTAGAATTATAGTTTTTTCTACATGTCACCTAATAGTATCTTCATTTACATCAGTAAAATTATTTCACATTATTTATATGCCTTTATTAAGTATATTTCCACTAATTTAATTTTGTTACTATCTTTAGGAATAAATTCGTGGAGTTTGACATGAAACCAGTCTGTAAGAAGTGCTATGAGAAATTTCCACTGGAGCTGAAGAAAAGACTTAAGAAACTAGCCGAGACCTTAGGAAGGAAATAACTTCCTTTATTTTGTTCTTTCTTTTTTATGCAAAGATAAGAGATTGCCAACATTATTGATTGATCCACCCTTATTAAACCTGTCTCTCAAAATAGTTGAGAGTGAAGAGGACCTATATGAATAGTTTTCCTCAAATCCTCTACTCATTAAAAAAGAAAAAAAGTTTGTGTAATCATATTTAAAACACAGATGAAATAAGATTGCCTTTGTTAATAACCTTTATCAATTTGTTAAAATTTAGACTATACATAATAGAAAAACAAAACACATGGTTCAATGTTAAATTTTAATTAAGGTCCGAAATATTAAATATAACTTTTGAAATGAAAGTAAGGAGTCAGCTTTTACGTGACCCATTTTAAAAATATGTATTTTGTTTTACTGTGAACACAAAAGAAAAACCCAATTGCTATTGGGGAGGATTTAGGGAAGAAAAATAATCAAGAAAAACACATCTTACGGAATCTTAGTATATTTATCAAACTGGTAAGCTATAGAATATACACATCACTAAGACAAGAAACAAGTGTATTCAGAACTACTTGATTTGGGGGTTTTTTGTTTGTTTAATGCAATACTTATGCTTAGTTTTATATTTTGTTCTCCTTGTGAACTTCTTTCATACAATTACTTAACAGTAGTTTAGCTAGCTAACAGTATGCCTTTTTAAATTTTATGCAAAAGAAGTATGTATTTGAAAATACAGTATTCTTTACAATACTCAAAACATGAAGTATTTTTTAATGTATTACAGCAATTATGCTTCTAAGCTTAAGGTCAAAAGATTAATCTTAGAATAGGACATGAAATTAAATTTTATGTAGCTTGGAATGTATCACTTAAAAAAGTGAATGTTTATGTATTGGTCATATTGCCTTTATAACCATGTTAATATCTATGCTTTATATATAAACTTGCCTTGCCTTAGAAACATACATATTTTAATCAAGAATTCTAGGTGTTTCATAAAATATCAACTAAAACTAAATGCATTGGTTGAGATTTATAAACTCATGTATTTACTACAACTATGATTATATGTAAAGAAAAATTTTTTTCTCCCTTTGTGGGAAACACATTAAGATTAATTTTTGCCATCTTATTAGAAGAGAATGATGTCGATGTGTAGTTCAAGTTTTTCATTTGAAATCCTATAATTGGATTTTATTTGCTATTAGTAAAAGGTATAAATGACACATTTAAATTGTAAGACAGGTTTAAGTGTCAATTGTAGGTCAAAAGTAGTGAATTATTCTACTTCATAAATTATGAAATTTTATTCTGAAGTTTCTGACCATTCTTTCTCGATAGACTTATGCAAAGCATATTTTGTGAACATTATTTAAATGTTGTATTATCATTTAAAAGAAAATTACAAAGATGGACTTCTAAGGGGAATTACTAGGTTTTCCAAAACTTGCTAGAATATGTTTTGCTATTAAATATCACCTCAGGATACTACCACTCTGCCATTAAAATATTTGTATGCATGTATTAAAAAGTTTGTGCATTTACTTTATAAGGTAAATTCTGTTTCTGTTTTGAAATAACTTATAGTGAATTACTTTATTTTTGTAGTGTTCTTTTAGAATTCAAAGAATTACAAATGATTGGAAATAAGCAATGTATATATTTTGAGACTACATGTGTTCAGAAGTTTAAAACAGTCTTTGCATTTGACAGTGAGAATCAAAATCCCTTCAGTGTGCCTTCATCTGCTAACCTATGACCAGCAATGAAAACCTTGAAAGCATGTATTAAATATTGTACTGTGGATATAGGCAAAATAGTACAGTATTTGCAGCATAGGCTCTTGATGCTAAATTCTTACATACCCCTACACCAGAAATACAGAGCAGAAAAGTAACCATTTACTTACATTCTTAATCACTTTGAAGATGCATGGACTGAACTCAGCTGCTTTGTTTACAAACATATCTTACATAGCCAGAGGTCCCACTGCTATCTTTGCTCATTCTGCTCTTAAAAATATCAATTATTTAAATTAAAATAAATTATTATTTCCTGTAAGTTCAACTTGCTAAATCTCTAATAATTATTTTAAAGTATTTTGTCTAAATACATGCTTTCTCCCTTACATATAGAAAAGGAGGGAAAAGTTGAAAAGTTGTTAGTAGAAGAGAAGACAAACTTGATTTAGTTCATATTTTTCATGGGGTTTTCCCTAGCTATGGAAAAACTCAGGCTAGTAAGCGCCTTTTTGTTTAAAGTCCTACAAGGCAATTTTAAATAATTAGTTGTTCCTACCAAATTTCTAAATGTTCTTTTTCTTACCAAGCCTTATATAATCAGGGAACATGTCTAGATACAAATAAAACATTCTTTGGATCATGTTCAAAGCCTTATTAACATTGTACCTGAAACAATAGGTCATTTTGCCTCACTTATTTGCCAATTCTAAGTTAAGGAAATTTTGAGATAGGCTTACAGCATTCCTACTGCATTTCATTTTAGATTGTAAGCTCAATGGCAGGGACACAATTGATACTTATGTTTTTATATATCAACCATTGCAGTATACTCTTGGTACTTAATAAATGTTCGTAATTATTAAGAATGGCCTGTTGTGCATTGTTTGAGTGTCTTTGAGACAGAGAACTATGAGAAGACAGGACTAATGTTTCCGAAGGCCCTTTCAGAAGCAACCTAGGTGTCCATGGATGGATGAGTGAACAGATGAGAACATGGTGGGGGAAAAAAGCATGGTGATACACACACACACACAGTAGATTCCATTAACGAACTCAGGCAACTGGCAAAAAAACAAGCAGTCCTACATTTATCCAACATGGGTGCCAGTTAGCTGAAAGTTTACTTATGTTTATCCACCATCTACAATCCCCATGGGTGCCAGTTAACAAAGTCTACTGTATGTATGTATGTATGTGTATATATATATACACAAACACACACACATATGTATATATATATATACACACACACACACACAGTGGAATATTATTGAGCCATAAAGAAGGAAATTTTCCATCTGTGACTATGGATGGACCTTGATGGCATTATGCTAAGTGAAATAAGTCAGAGAAGGACGAATACCATATGATCTCACTTATATGTGGAATCTTAAAAAAAAAAAAGCTCAGATACAGCGATCCGATGATGGTTGCCAGAAGTTGAGGGTAGGGCGTTGGCCAAGTGCGTGAAGGGAGGTTATAAAGTAAAAACTTTCAGTTATAAAATAAATCAGTCATAGGTATGTAATGTGCAGTCTGGTGACTATAGTTAATACTATATTGCATATTTAAAAGTGGCTAAGAGAATAAGATCTTAAAAGTTCTCATCACAAAAAATCAAAATTTTTAACTGGTGATGGGTATCAACTAGACTTAACTGTGGTGACCATATCACAATAAACAGATAAAGAATCTTGTGCATCTGAAACTACTATAATGTATGTTTTTTAAAAAGAGAATTCCACATTTAAAAAAGATCTACTTTCAACTTTTATGTGTGAGAAAATTCAAGTGTTCTTGAATTTATAATAGTCATGTATATGAATTTTTTAAATCTGGTTACTATGTTTATGCAAGCTAACTCTTAGAACCATAGAATGGTGGTGGAGTCTTCCCACTGTTCACCATAAATTCCCATAGTTTTCCATTTTTAGCAAAGGAGATATCTTAATACATCATTCAGCAAATCTTGAGACTGCAGGTGTGTTGAGAAGATGATGCTCACTGCCAGTACGCTCAAGGGGGCGTTGCTCTTCCAGTGCCTTTTCCTTCCCTAGGCAGGTGCTGAGCTTTGATTTCCTCTTATGGAAAAGAGGGGTAAATACAAAACATGGAAAGTATTGTGATGGAGTGAGCATAGGGTTTTGTAACAGTGGTACACACCCCACAGGAGGGAGGGAAAGCTGCCTAAGAGAGTTGGACCTTGAAAGGAGAATGCAAACTAGCTAGGCAGGGAAGGAGGCCAGGAGATGGGCCGCAGAGGCTCTTCCACGTCCTATAGTGGCATCACCCAAGCTAATAACGAGCTGACATTCTACCCTCCTCGACAACCTCCACCTGTCCCCAAACCTAAGTACTCCAAAGTTCAGCACATCAACTGTGGAAGGGTCCAGAAACCTAACTTGCAGCCCTGCCTGCCTCCAGTGCTATCCTCACTCTACTCATATTCTGACTTCCAAGCAACGATCAATCCACTCTCCTTCATTTATTAACCTTGGTTTGGCTTACCAAAACAAGATTGATAAAGTCCCAGTTCGCCAATAGTACCGGTATGAAGGATTTTCAGACGAGTCTCAACCTATTAAGTCTTTTTCTCCCAATAGCCAATGCCCATGCTACACAGAACTATTTTTCCCAGATCTTGGCCCACTCTCCTATAATACTATAAAAGTACCCTTCTCACTTTTGAGAATTCCACCCCATTTTAAGCCTTTCCTGATCTCTTCAGGCAAAATTCATCATTCTTCCGCTGCCCTAGTTCCTTGTTCATACCTGTGTTTCAGTAGTTAAGTACACTATGTATTGTTTTATATTCCCACCAAAAGGTTGGCTCCTGGAGGGAAGAACTGGATTGTTTTTATCTTTGTATCCTCCATGCCACTCACAGTGCCCAGTGACCAGTAGGAGCTCACTAATTATGGAATAACTGAATGAATACTTGGGCAATGTACAAGTTACACCTTTACCAGTTTCAAGTATTCTACAAAGCTGTTAGAATTTTTCTTTTTTTAAGTTCTATTTTAATGTTTGAGACGAGAGAGAGAGAAGGAGGGAGGGCCCAGAGCTATCTCCATAGTTGTACATCGTTAGTTGTGACATAGTTTCATTCCACACAAGTGGATGTGGGGCCACATGGGACGGGAACCAAAGCTGGGGGCCTCCCAAACGGGAGGCAAAAAACTTCACCACCATCTTATGGTTACCAGTTGTGCTGCAGTTCAGCATGTGGGTTTGCACAGGGCCAGGGTTGGGATTTGATTCCCGGACCTTGCAGTTGCAAGGCAAGCACTCAACCTGTTGAGCTATCCCGGCATCCCTATTAGAATTTTTAAAGAACCAGCACAAAGACCACAGCCAAGGTTTTCTTCCTAAAAACACAAATCTCATCCCTTGTTTAAAAAATCTGTTTGGGAAATGATTATAATAAATATTAAAAGCAGGATCCAAAATCTTACAAAGGATTATTATAAATACATGCAAAAAGGCATATTTAGGATGACACAGGATCATAAATATATGCAAAAAGATAAAATATACATCAAAATGTTATGAAAACAGATACTAAATGTTTTATCTGGAGTTTTTGGGGGGTGAAGGATTCTATTCAGGTAGCATTTTTCAGTTTGCCAAAATAAATGTTAACATCACAGTAATGAGTTTCTAACTTTATTTTTTTAATGTGTTTTGCTGCGTGAGTTAAAATTGTATCCTACAATATAGTTTACATCTTCTGTTGTTTTGGCAATTTTCCTCTGCCTTTGAACAATGGCGAGCTAAAAGCAGCACCTGTCTAAATGATCAGAAATTCTATCTTAGAGTTGAAAGTAAAGCTTTGCTCCAGGGGTGCTCCCAAAACTCGACTGTGGTCGCCCAAACCTTAAAACACACAATAAACTTTCAGTCCTTGGAATGCTTACAATTTACCAAGAGTCACAAAGAATGCATCAGAATATAAAGTGACAAGAACCAACATTAGGGGGAAGCCGGGATGGCTCAGCAGGTTAGGCGCTCACTTGGCAACCCTGGGGTCCAAGAATCAAGTCCTGGTCCCGGCCCATGCAGACCCATATCCTGAACTGGGGTGTGCTTCCCATGAGGGAGGCCCCCAGTTTGGCCCCCAGCTCAAGGGGGCATGCCTCTCATGCAGGAGGCCCCCAGCCGGGTTCCCACCCTGTGTGGCCCCTGCCCACCTGTGTGGAACAAAACCATGTTGAAAAAAAACCCACAAAAAAAACCCAAAACGGATGACATACAACTATGGAGACTGCTCTGGGCCCTCCCACTTCTCTCTGTCTCTCTCCATCAAAAACAATAAAAATTTTAAAAAGCAACAACAAAAAAGAATCAACATTAGAAGCAGACAGGGGCAGAGGAGAGGAGCATATGAACATTTGAGTCACAGCAGCTGGCTTGACCCACAAGGCGCAGCAGCAAAGAGCAGAGCTTGGGACATGGAAGTTCGGGTTTGTAGGGAGCAGCCAGCTCAGCCCGCTAGACACAGCAGCGGCTCCGGTGTCGGCCTGGGAGCGTGGCTGGAGCAGACAGGCAGGCTTTGAGGGTGGAAAGCCACTGCCAAATCTCAGCTCACTGGTGCTCTAACAAGAAACACTTATTCTATGACAACCCCCCACCAAAAATGAACCAACACTAGAAATGAGTAGGGTACAGAGATTGCTCAGAGGAGAGAATGGTGAATCCTAGGGACTCTAGAAAGATTTCCCAAAGGGGTGATGGCTGGACTGGGGTTTGAAAGGCACCGAAAGAGCTTTCCAGAAGGGGGAAAGAGGCTTTCTAGGCAAGGAGAGCATAGTGAGAACCTGGTGAGAATTTCCATTTGGTCACGCCCTCGGAGCCACCACCACTCTGAAGGAGAGAGAACCATCCTCTCACTTGACAGAGCTGTGGCCCCACGAAGGCAACACCAACTGGTGCTGCTTTGGTTCTAACTCCTGCTGCTTGGGCCCAGATGTAGACATGCATGGCAGAGCTAAGCAAGTAAAATCTGGTTTTTGATGGGAACACTAAAAGAAGCCCAGGAAACAAAAGTAGCAGGGAAATTGCTGAGAGAGAGTGGTGGGGTCACTTCAGGGATGTGACCCCATAAAGTTGTCCATGACCTCCAGGGCTCCTTCCTGAGCTGTTCTGGCGTGTATCGTCCTGCGGAGCACAACAGCTGAACTGATAAAACACACCTTGGTCCCCAGCTGGCCACTAGGTGGCACAAGTGGAACGGAACTGAAGAGCCCCGTCACCACTAAAAAGGGGACTGACTTTGGAATCATAAACCACAGAAGGGGAGGGGAGTTAGAACTCGTGGTTTGAACCGAATCAGATAGATGGTCTGGCTTAACAAAAATGCCTATGTATACATTCTCCAAAGGATAAAATTTAATTTGACTCAATGGTCTTTTAAAAAATATATATTCACAATGTTGTGTAGCCATCCCCATGATTTAATTCCAGGACACTTCCCTCACCCCAACGAGAGACCCCAGCCATGTTAGCAGTAACTCCCAATCCCCTGACGACACTACTTTCTGTGTCTATGAATTTACCTACCCACTGTGGACATTTCATATAAGTGGAATTATATACTATGTGGTCGTTGTAACTGGCTTCTCTCTCACTGAGCATGTTTTCAAGGTTTGTCCACATTGTAGCATGTATCAGTACTTTATCCCTTTTTAACCAAAGAACATTCATTCTATCATATGGATATATCACATTTTGTTTATAAATTTACAATTGATGGACTTTGGGTTGCTTCTACCTTTGGCTATTATGACTAGTGCTGCTGTAAACATTCGTGTACAACTTTTTGTATGTACATAAAATGGTATGTCTTTCATTTACTTAGTTATTTAAACCCTTTCAAAAATGTGCAGTTTTCAGTCTACAAATATTATTGTTCTTTGGTTATATTCATAAGTATTTTATTCTTTTTGATGTTATTCTAAATGAATTGTTTTCTTAAATTATTTTTAAAGTTTTATTTATTTTTTGACAGAGATACAGACAGAGACAGAGAGAGAACTGAGCTGGGGGAACTCCCCAGTTCAGCATATGGTTCCACAAGGGCCGGGGCTGGGATTCGATCCTCAATCCATGGCACTGCAAAGTGAGTGCTTAACCCACTGAGCCATCCCAGCTTCCCCTGTTTTCTTAATTTTATGTCTGATGTTAATTGCTAGTCTAGTAGAAGACAACTGATTTATGGTTGGCCTTGTATCATGCAGTCTTGCTGAACTGGTTTATTAGCTCTAATAGGTTTCTTTTAAGGATTCCTTAGGGTTTATATATATAAGATCATGTCATCTGCAAATAGAAATATTTTTGTTTCTTTCATTCCTATATGAATGCCTTTTATTTGATTTTTTTTTTAATAGAAGTAGTAAAGAGAACATCTGTTTTGTTCATGATCTTAAAGGAAAAGCTTTCAGTCTTTTGCCATTAAGTGTGATGTCAGCTATGGGTTTTTTGTAGATACCCTTTATAATGTCAGCAAATTCCCTAGTTTGTTGAGTATTTCTATTACAAAAGAGGATTGGGATTTATTCAAAGATTTGTCTGATTCTATTGAGATGATCGTGTAATTTTGTCCTTTAATTCTATTAATATTTTCTAATACATTGATTTTTCTTTTTTTTTTAAATTTTTATTTAGAGAGAGAGTGAGTGAGAGAGAGAGAGAGAGAAGGGAGAAGGGCCCAGAGCAGTCTCTATAATTGTACATCATTAGCTGTGACATGGTTTCATTCCACACAGGTGGATGTGGGGCCACACAGGTGGGAAACAACTGGGGGCTTCCCACATGGGAGGCAAGAAACCTTAGGGCTGGGCCATCCCAGTGGTTACCAGTTGCGCCACAGTTCAGCTTATGGGGTTGCATGGGCCAGGTCCAGGAATTGAACCCTGGACCTTGTGATTGTGAAGCAAGCACTCAACCACTGAGCTATCCCAGTATCCCTGAAATACATTGATTTTTGTATGCGAACCAACTTTGCATTTCTGGGATACATCACACTTGTTCATGGTATATAATCCATTTCACATGCTGCTTAAGTTGGTTTACTGGCATTTTACGGACAACTTTTGCATGCATATTCATAAAGGATATTGGCCTGTAGTTTTCTTTATTTTTTTTTTTGGTTCATTTGTTTGTTTTGGTTCGTTTTGTTTTTTCTGGTTTTGGAATCAGAGTTAATACTTTAGTCCAAGACTGAGTAAGAATTGTTCCATCATCTTCTAATTTTTCTAAGATTGAGAAGAATTAGTGTTTATTCTTCTTTAAAAGTTTGGTAGAGGGGATGCTGGGATAGCTCAACAGGATGAGTGCTTGCCTTGCAACCACAAGGTCTGGGGATTGAATCCCAGCCCTGGCCCATGCAAAACCATATGTTGAACAGTGCCCCACAACTGGTAACCACCAGGATGTCTGTGAAGGTTCTTGCCTCCCCTGTGGGAAGCCTTCAGTTTGGTTCCTGCCCCACGTGATCCCACATCCACCTGTGTGGAATGAAACTGTGTCACATCCAAGGATGTACAACTATGAAGGCTGCTCTGAGCCCTCTTCCCTTTTCTCTCTCACCTTCTCTCAAACAGTAAAATAATTCCTTTTTAAAAGTTTGGTAGAATGCACTAGAGAAGCCATTTGTTCCTGGGCTTTGGATTGTTGAATGTCTTTTGATTACCAACTCAATCTCTTGTTATACAAGGTCTGACAAGTTTGCCAACTCATCCTAGAAAAAATGCTACACACCTTGTTGCTGAATATCACTATGGTCACCTTCAAAGTATCCCCCTTGAGAAGCTATGCACTGATGCCCATGCCTAGTTCATCCTTCAAAGCAATTTTGGAACTGTTTTTCTGGAATAGACACTAGAGTTATCGTTGTATTCCCCTTGATGTCTTGAATGTCATCAAAATGTCTTCCTTTCAATATTTCCTTTATCTTCCGGTAAAGAAAGAAGTCATTGTGGGCCAGATCAGGTACTCGAGTAGAGAGTGTGTTTCCAATACAGTTATGTTTTTACTGGCTAAAAACTCCCTCACAAACACGTGATTGAAACTAGTGCATTGTC
This sequence comes from Craseonycteris thonglongyai, assembly GCA_004027555.1. Classification (NCBI taxonomy): domain Eukaryota; kingdom Metazoa; phylum Chordata; class Mammalia; order Chiroptera; family Craseonycteridae; genus Craseonycteris; species Craseonycteris thonglongyai. The sequence goes on along the minus strand of PVKE010022576.1, from coordinate 9,324 downwards.
ATGATGCAAGAGCCATGAGTTGTTGGTGAAAAGTTCGGGTTATTTTCATCTTTTTCATGGAGCCTTTTCAGCACTTCCAAAGAGTCAACTTGGTTGGCTGTCCAGTTGGTACAACTTCATATTGGACAATCCCTCTGATATCAAAAAGGGTTAGTAACATCATTTTGACTCTTTTATTTTTAAAATGTATTTAATTGTGTGTATGTGTGTTGTCAGAAAAAGAGAGAGAAGGGGGAGGGCCCAGAGCAGTCTCCATAGTTGTACATCATTAGTTTTTGACAGTTTCATTCCACACAGGTGGGCGCTGGGCTGCCCAGGGTGGGAACTGAGCGGGGGCCTCCTGCATGGGAGGCCCACCCCTGCGAGCCTGGGGCCGAACCAGGGGCCTCCTTCCTTCATGGGAAGCTCACCCCAGTGGGAACCAAACTGGGGGCCTCCCAGTTCAGCATATGGGTCCACATGGGCCAGGGCTAGCGCCGGGACCAGGACTCAATCCTTGGACCCTGGGGCTGCAAAGCAAGTGCTCAACCCACTGACCCATCCGGCATCTCTGTTTTGACTCTTGATTTGGACTGACAGACTTTTCTGGTTGTGGAGAATTGGCTGACTTCTGTGCACTTTGATGCTTTGTTTTAGGGTTGAATTGGTACACCCATGTTTCATCAGTGATAACAGCCCAAAGCATCATCTTGCCTCTCCAAATGGTCTTGGCAAACTTCAATTCTCCTTTGCTTTTGTTCATTGGTGAGCTGCTTCAGGACCATTTTTGCACACACCTTTCTCATGCCCAGATTTTCAGTTGAGATTTTCCAAACTGTTTCTCTATCAATGTTTACGTGGTCTGCTATGCTTCTCACAGTCAGCTGATGATTTATCCACACAATTCAAGGAAGTTTTGCAATGTTTTCATCAGTTCTGCTTGTTACTGGCTGCCCTGATGCTCTCTCCCCTCCGAAAATCATTTCATCCATTTGTACACTGCCATTTCTTCATGGCATTATCCCCAACAAGTTGGACTAACATGTTGTTGATTTCACTTCCACTCTTGCCAAGTTGAACAAGAAATTTAAGTTTGTTGCTCTTATTCAAGCTCCAATGTTCTCATGACAGCGCACAAAACCGTACAACAATAACAATAAGTGCCACTCAGCAAGACAGCCACACATTGACATTAACACAACTTTGAAATACTGATACACCAATTTTATGAAACCTGACCGAGTTGATTGTACAGTGCTGCCAATGTAAGTACATGGTGGTAACTTTGTGAATTTAATTGTCAGACCTCATAGGTTTATTCAAATTTTCTATTTCTTCCCCAATCACTTTTGGTAGTTTTGGCTCTATGAATTTGTGTGTTTTCATCTAAATTCTCTAATTCATTGGCATATATTTTTCATAGCATTACCTTATAATCCTTTTTATTTCTGTAAGTGGTGTTTATTCCTTCCTTCATTCCTGATTTTAGCTGAGTCTTTTCTTTTCTTTTTTTCTTGGTCAATATAATTAAGTTTGTCAGTTTTAATATCTTTTCAAAGAACCAGGTTTTGGTTTTATTGATTTTCTCTATTGTTTTCTTTCAAATAATATATAAAAATTTTAATTGTGGCAAAAAAATCCTTAACATAAAATTTGCCATCTTCATCATTTTTAAGTGTACAGTTTAGTAGAGTTAAGTATATTTACATTGTTATTCAACAGATTTCCAGAACTTTTTCATTTTGCAAAACTTAAACTCTATACACATTAAACAACATTCCATTCTCCCCTTCCCCAACTTCTTGTGACCAACATTCAACTTTCTGTTTCTATGAATTTGACTACTTTAGATACATCATAAAGTGAGTATTTGTATTTGTCTTTTGGTGACTGGCATATTTCCTTTATCACATATTATCCATCATGTATCATGTGACAGACTTCCTCTCTTTTGAAGGTTGAATAATATTCCATTGTGTGTATAGCCACATTTTGTTTATCCATTCATCTGGCAATGGACATATGGATTGCTTCTACCTCTGGATATTATGAATAATGCTGTTTTGAACTTGAGTGTGTAAATATCTATTTGTATTGTCTTTAATTTCTTTCTTCAATGTCTTATAATTTCCTGAGGACTTATCTTTTAACTCCTTGGTTAAATTTATTCCTGGGTATTATTTTGATGCAATTGTAAACAAGATGATCTTTTAAATTTCTTTCTGATAGTTTGTTATCGGTGTTTGAAAATACAACTGATTTCTGAATATTAACTTTGTATCCTGGTGGAGCCAGGATGGTTCAGCGGGTTAAGCACTCACTTTGCAGCCCTGGGGACTGAGGATTGAATCCTAGCCCTGGCCCATGCGGACCCATGTGCTGAACTGGGATGGCTTCCCATGTGGTGTGTGTGTGTGGCGGGGGGTGGGGGGGGGTGGGTGAGTTTGGTTCTTACCCCCCAGTTTAGCCTCTGGCTCGAGGGGGCTTGCCTCCTATGAGGGAGGCCCTCTGCCTTGGTTCTGCCCTGCATGGTCCCTGCCCACCTGTGTAGAACGAAACCATGTTGAAAACCGATAATGTACAACTATGGAGACTGCTCTGGGGTCTCTCCCTTCTCTCTGTCTCTCCCTGTCAAAAACAATAAAATAAATCTTTAAAAAACGTTGTATTCTATTTTACTAAATTCATTTATTACCTCTTACAGTTTCTTGGTATAATAGATTCTTTAGGGTTCTCTCTCTATATAGTAAACTGTCCTCTGCAAATAATGAGTTTTACTTACTCCTTTCCAATCTGGATAACGTTTATTTCTTTTTCTTGTTATTGCTGTTGCTGGAACTTCCAATATTAGATTGAATAAAAGTAGTAAAAGTGAATATCCTTGTCTTGTTCCTGATCTTAAGGAAAACACTTTTAGCTTTTCCCCATTGAGTATGATGTTATCTGTGGGTTTTTCATATATGGGCTTTATTATGTTGAGGTATGTATCCTCTATTTCCACTTTGCTGAGAGTTTTTATCATAAATGGATGATGGATTTTTGTCAAATGCTTTTTGCGCATCTATTGATATAATCATGTGGTTTTTATCCTACATTGTATTATGTTAATTGATTGGCAGATATAGAACCAACCTTGATTTCCAGAAGTAAATCCCATTTGATCATGGTGTATGATCTTTTTAATGTATCGCTAAATTTGGTTTGCTGATATTTTGTTTGGGGGTTTTTGCATCTATGTTCATCAGGGAGGGATATTGGCCTAAAAATCTTATTTATTTGTAATGTTTTTGTCTGATTTTGGAATCGGTAATACAGGCTAGTTTGAGAAGGATAGATGTTAATGTTTTTGAATGTTTGGTAATATTTAGCTGTGATGCTATCTGGTCCCGGACTTTTGTCTGTTGTGAATTTTTTGAGTACTGATTTGAGTTTGGTAGTAGTTATTGGTCTGTTCAAATTTTCTGTTTCTTTTTGATACAGTCTTGGGAGATTGAATGTCTAAGAATTTATCCATTTTTTTCCAGGTTGTCCAATTCATTGGCATATAATTTGTCATAGTATTTTCTTATAATCCTTTGCATTTCTGTGGTGTCAGTTTTCACATCTACACCTTCATTTCTGATTGTATTAATATTTATTTGCATTCTCTCTCTTTTTCCTTTTTTTTTTTCTTTCAAAGATTTGTTTTATTGTTTTTGAAAGAAGGTAAGAAGGAGACAGAGGAGAGAGAGAGAGAAGGGGGGAGGGTCCATAGCAGTTTCCATAGTTGTACATCTTAGTTGTGACATGGTTTCATTCCACACAGGTGGATGTGGGCCACGCAGAGCAGAAACCAAACTGGGGGCCTCCCACATGGAAGGCAAGAACCTTCGCTGTTGAGTCATCCCGGCAGTTACCAGTTGTTCCACTGTTCAGCATGTGGGGTTGCATGGGCTGGGGCTGGGAATTGAACCCTGGACCTCGTTAATGAGAGGCAAGCACGCAACTGCTGAGCTTTCCCAGCACCCCTCTCTTTTTCTCTTGATGAGTCTGGTTACAGTTTTACCAGTTTTGTTCATCTTTTCAAAGAAGCAGCTCTTGTTTTCGTTGATCTTTCGTATTACTTTTAGACAGTTTTATTGATTTTCACTCTGATTTTTATTATTTTCTTTTTTCTATTCACATTGAGCTTTGTTATGTGTTGTCTGATATAAGTATTGCTACCCTTCTTAATTTATTTTTTCCATTTGCATGAAATATCTTTTTCCATGGCTTTACTTTCATTCTGTGCATGTCCTTCAGTCTGAAGTGTGTCTCTTGTAGGTGGCATATATATGGGTCTTATTCCCTTAATGATGGGTTTTCATTGGAACATTTAATCCACTTACATTTAAAGTAATTATTGATAGGTATGTGGTTTATGCCATTTTATTATTTACAATTTTAATTTCTTTTCTTCTTCTTCTTAAAGAAGTCCCTTTAACAGAGAATCACCAGGGCAAGATGAATGGTGGTAGCTAGGTTGACTCAGATATGGCACCTGCCTATGTGCATGCTGGGTAGGGAGTGGGTTCAACAAAGGAATAATGGCTTCTACTAGCACTTTGGTCTGGGTAAAAGCTGTCCCTCCAGCCCCTGCCCTGCAGCCAGACAATTCAGTTCCTCCCCACATGTACCTGGTGCCTTTTGAGCTCCTGCCTGCCCTAGAGCTGGAGCTGAGTGAGTGAGTCTATCAGTGAGTGAGTCCATGCACAGTCCCTTTAAGAGGACCGCCTGGGACTCCAGCAGCCTTCCGTCTCATCTAGCCCGCATCCCCGCTGAGTTTCACAGGCTGGGGTTGTGCAGACTCTTCCCGGCACTGGTGGTCCAGGCTTCGGAGCCTGGTGTGGGGCTGGGACCCCTCGCTCCTCAAGGTGATCTCTGCATCTGAAATGTCCCTCCCAATTTTTAACCACCTACTGTGGGTGTGGAACCAAGCTTCTTTTACCTCTCCGCTCTTCCTACCAGTATCAACATGGCTGCTACTTTAAGTCCTTAGTTATAGGGGTTTTGTTCATCTAGTTTTCGGGTGGTTTTCAAAAGTGGTTGTCTATAATTAAATTGTAATTGTGATGTGGTCATGGAGGTGGTGAGCACAGCATTTACCTACTCTGCCATCTTGACCAGAAATCCAAATGATACCTTATTGTGGTTTTGGTTTGTATGCCTGTAATGATTAGTGATGTTTAACATCTTTTCATATGCTGTTGGACATCTGTATACATTATTTTTTGAAAATGTCTACTTAAGTTCTCTGTCCTCTTAAAAATTGTTTAAAAAAATTGTTTTTGTTGTTGTTGTTGGCTCTCTTGTTTATCTAGATTCTGTTTCACTAAATTCAGTTCTAATCTTTATTATTTTCTTCATTCTGCTTAATTTAGGTTTAGTTTGTTCTTTTCCCATGTCCTATGGTAGAGTTTAAGTTACTTATTTGAGATCATTCTTCTCTTTAAATATAAACTGTTACAATCAAAATGTCCTTCTTTGTCTCTGTCTGTCAAAAACAATAAAAATAAGGGTTAATTTACCAAGAAGCCATAACAATCCTAAATGTGTTTGCATCAAACACCAGAGCCTCAAAATTCATGAAGGGTGGGATAGACAAATCCAAAATTATATTTGGAGATGGCCATACTCCACTCTCTATAATTGATATAACTAGTAGAAAATCAGTAAAGATACAAGAGAACTAAACAGGGTCATCAACCAATGGGATCTAATTGACATTTGTAGAATACTCTATCCATCAACAACAGAATACACATTCTCTTCAAGTGTACATGAAGATTCACCAATATAGACTATATCCTGAGTCATAAAACAGACCTTAACAAGTAAAAAATACATTGAAATCATGCAAAGTATGTCCTCTGACCATAGTGGAAGCAGGGCAGGAATTGATAATAAGACAAACATAATAGGAGAATCTCTAAACACTTAGATATTAAACAACTGACTTCTAAATAATCCACATGTCAAAAAGAAAATTTCAAGGGAAATTAGAAGATATCAATATCCCTCATGAACTTAGATGCAAAGTCCTCAACAAAATATTAGCAAATTGAATCAAGGACTAGTATATAAAAGGCTAATACATATTCAACCTTAAAAAACCATGAAATTCTAAAAAATGTTATATCATGGGTGAACCTTGAAACCATTATGCTAAGTCAAATAAACCAGATATAAAAGTACAAATATTGTACGATTCCAATTATCTGTGGTACCTAGAATTGGCAAATTCATAAAGACATAGAGTAGAAGTTACCAGGGGCTGGGAGAGGGGAGAATGGCAAGTTAAGTTATTGTTTAATGGGTACAGAATTTCTGTTTAAGATGATAAAAAATCTTTTAGAAACAGATAGTGGTGATGATTACATAACATTGTGGATGTACTTAATGCCACTGAATTGTACTTAAAAATAGTTAAAATAGTAAATTTTATGGTATAAGTGTTTTACCACAAATAAACAAAAAAACACATCATAACTACATGGGTTTCATCCTGACAATTCAAGGATGATCTAATTTTCTAATATCAACCAATATAACCATTTTAACAGCTTAAAGCAGAAAATGATGTAATTATATCAAGTGATACAGAAAAAGCAGTTGACATATTTCAATGTTCATTTATTGTCAGAAACCTAGGAATAGAAGAAAATTTTCTTAAAAAAAAAATTATTTATTTATTTTTATTGTTTTTGACAGAGAGAGAGAGAGAGAGGAGAGAGAGAGAGAGAGAGAGAGAGAGAGAGAGAGAGAGAGAGAGAGATACCGAGACAGAGAGAAAACTGAACTGGGGAAGCTCCCAGCTCAGCATATGGGTCCGCACGGTCCGGGGCCGGAATTCGATCCCAGGTCCCCAGCGCTGCAAAGTGAGTACTTAACCCACTGAGCCATCCTGGCTTTCCCAGGAAATTTTCTTAACTTGATAAAGGCATATACAAAAAAACCTATAGCTAACATAGTACTTAATGGTGAAAATCTTGCCCTTTATGGTCAGAAATAAGAGAAGAATATGTACTCTTTCACCAGTCTCATTCAATATTGTACTAGAAGTCCTAGTCTAGGAGTGTCTAATCAGTTGGCTTTCCTTAGCCATCATAGAAGAATCATCTTGGGCTACACATAAAATACACTAACACTAACAACAACGGATGAGCTAAAAAATAAAATAAAATCAGAAAAGAATCTCATAATGTTTTAATAAAGTTTACAAATTTGCATTGGGCCTCATTCAAAGCCATCCTTGGGTGTATATGGCCCGTGGGCTGCTGGTTAGACAAGTTTGTCCTAGACCATGAACTAAAGCAAGATAAAGAAATAAAAGGCATAAAAATTAGATAACATGACTGTCTATGTCTGTGTAAAATCTCAACGAACCTATAAAAAAGTCTAGAACTAATAGTGAGTTTAACAGTGTCATAGGATACAAGGTCAACACACACAAATCAATTGTATTTATCTACACTGGCAATGTACAATGGAAGCCAAAATCTAAAAAAAATAATACCATTTATATTAGCTCTAAGAATATATGTCCAGAATGTATATGTTTAAAACCACAAAATGCTGAGGAAAGCAAAGAAGACCTAAGTAAATGGGCCATGCCTATGCCATGGATTGGAAGATATAGTAAAAATGTGAATCCTCCCTGTACTGATCTGTGGATTAAACATATTTCCAATAGTTCCTAGCATACTTTTCATAGTTGTAGGAAATTTTATTATAGAATGTATATTGAAAGGCAAAGGAACTAAAATATGATGACAAAGAAGTGTAAAATTGCAGGAATCACACTCCTCAATTTTAAGACATATAAAGTTATAGTAATCAAGACAGTGAGGTATCTGCATAAATCAATGAAGCAAAATGGAAAATCTAGACCTAGATCCACACTAATACAGTCATTTGATTTCTACAAAGGGGCAATAGCAATTTAATGGAGAAAGGATCGTGCTGGAACAATTGGATATCCATATGCAAAAAAATAAAAATATAATCTCTTGACATAAATCTTCCATTTAGAACAAAAATTAACTCAAAGTGGATCATAGATAAGAATGTAGACATAGAAAAAAAACCTTTGTGACTGGGGTTAGGAAAAGACTTCTTAGACATAACATCAAAAGCATTCTTCATAAAAGAAAAAATGGATAAGTTGAACTTTATCAAAATAAAAAACCTTTGGGGATGTTGGGATAGCTCAGTGGTTGACACTTGCCTTCCAATCTCAAGGTCTGGGGTTCAATTCCTGGCCCTGAACAATGCAAACCCATATGCTGAACTGCGTGGTGCAACTGGTAACCACCAGAATGGAGGCAAAGGTTCTCACCTCCCATGTGGGAAGCTCCCGGTTCAGTTCCTGCCCTGCGCAGCCCACATCCACTTGTGTGGCGTGAAACCTTGTCACCATTAATGATGTACAACTATGGAGACTTCTTTGGGCCCTCCTGCTCTCTCTCTTTCTGTCTCTCTCTCACTCTCTCTCTCTTCTCTCTCTCTCTCTCTCTCTCTCTCTCTCTCTCCTTCTCTCAAAAAATATATCTTTAAAAAATAAGTTTTCTCTGTGGAAGACACTCTTTTTTTTAAGATTTATTTTATTGTTTTTGACAGAGACAGAGAGAGAGAGAGAGAGAGAGAGAGAGAGAGAGAAGGGGGAGGGCTTAGAGCAGTCTCCATAGTTGAACTTCATCAGTTTTTGACATGGTTTTGTTCCACACAGGTGGGCGGGGCCATGCAGGGTGGGAACTGGGCTGGGGGCCTTCAGCATGGGAGGCACTCCCCCTCGAGCCAGGGGCCGAACTAGGGGGCAAGAACTGAACTAGGGGCCTCCTGCATGGGAAGCACACCCTGGTTCAGCATATGGGTCCACACAGGCCGGGGCTGGGATTTGATCCTCAGTCCCTAGGGCTGCAAAGTGAGTGCTTAACCCACTGAGCCATCCCGCTTCCCCGGAAGACACTCTTTAGAGAATGAAATAACAAACTACACTGGGAGAAAAATGTTTGCTAGTCATATAGCTAGCTGATAGAGGGCTTGCAATCAGAATACATAAAGTCCTCTCAAGACTTAACAGTAAAATAACAAACAAACATTAAAATATAAGCAACTAAAACACAGTTTACTGGGGAAAGCCGGGACGGCTCAGCGGGTTGAGCGCTCGCTTTGAGGCCATGAGGACCGAGGATCGAATCCCGGCTCCGGCCCAGGCAGGACCCACATGCTGAACTGGGGAGTTCCCACAGTTCGGTTCTCTAACTGTCTCTGTCTCTGTCTCTCTCTCTATCTGTCAAAAAGTAAAATAGAAATAACTATGCACTG
>PVKE010022575.1:0-25445 GCA_004027555.1 Craseonycteris thonglongyai | reverse complement strand
GCCCACCTGTGGAGTGAAACTATATGGAAAACTAATGCTGTCAACTATGGAGACTGCTCTGGGCCCTCCCCCTTCTCTCTGTCTCTCTCTCTCTTTGTCAAAAGACAATAAAAAAATAAATATAACTAAATATTTAAAAAATAGAAAAATATGAAATATCTCTAACACGGCACCATCAGAGACACAAAGAGTACAAAATTATAACCTCTTTCTTTAAGGAATTTATAATCATTTGGCTAGTATCTGCCTTGTAGTTTTCATTCTTTTTAAAAGTTTCCTTGAATTTTCTTTTCTTTTTCTTGATTCTGTCATGTCTTTGTGTATCCACAATTTATTCTTTATAAATGTCTTTATTAAGGTATCGTGTGATATACCATTCATTCTCAAATTTTCACTCAAGTCATCCCAAAAATAAGTTAGAGAAACTTTGTATCATCACACACATTTTTTAACATTTAAAATATCACAAATTAAATATCTGTGAGAGATGTAATTTACCACTCTTACACACAAATCCAAATGCATAAAAATATCATAGCAATTTGATATCCACCATCATCCATTTATAAAATACATTCTTTTACAGAGATTTATGTCACTCATTTTTCTCCTTAAACTAGTACTAAGAACTTACTTTTACCACAGAATAATATACAAATGTCATCTATTTTTATGATTGAGCATATTTATTCACCATTTATCTTATTTTTTTGCAATATAATATTTTTATAAATTGAAATTGTATGTTTATATTTTTAACTGCTAATTTTTTCTTTGAGTTGAGTTAACATTATAGTTATTATTTCTGCACAATTGTAAAGTAAGCTTTTATATGTCACTTAATGACATATAAATGAGGCTTTTTAAATACAATTATTTCATATTTCCATGGATGAATAGTACTTATTGCATAAATTCTCTTCCAATGTTTTCCTATATTGATCTAAATACTGAGAAACTTTGCTTGCATGTATGGGTGGGTGAGAGTATAACAATAAGATTTTTATAGCAATCACTCAATGGTTTGAACTCTTCCCATGTTACTGCCACAGTAACACTGTGAACTCTCATCCAGAGTTATTTCTAATATTTCAGTTACAATCAGGTGATATCCTCCTTCAATTATGTTGGAAGTAAAAGTTTTAGAAATCATCCGACTTTCAAAAGTATTTGTTACTTATTCAAGTTATGGCCTGTCTCATTTTCTAGGAAGCATAGCTATAAAGTACTTTAATAAGGTACTTTGTATAATATAGTATATTAAGACAGGATTGAAAACATTGAAATATCACTTACAATATACCTTTAGTAATGTAATTTTTTGAAATATGTATTAAAATGTATATATGTTTTATTCAATTCATGGAAAACCACCATCATTTAACCTTCCTAAAAGAATTTGTCCTCAATGTCAAACCAATCAATCAAAATTTGTTTCTCTAAAAGCCTTACTTCATTTTTCAATTAAAATAGGTGTGGGAATATGCATTTCCACGAGTATTATAAATATACTGAAAAATAAATTCTGGAATGTAGTTCTGAAAGATAGTTTACTAGAAGCAGCCCGTTTGATTTAAAGTGTTCTATATTTAATATTATATAATAATATGCATTTTAAATCAACATGTTGTTTCTAACTAATTTACAATAATACAATGATATAATTTGTATATATGCCTATGAAGTTATTTATGTAAGAGCAATGTGAAAGAACCGAATGGTTTTTCTGTAGGAAATGTGCATATCTGTGAATGTTCAAAATTCTGGTATTGGCACTTTAGTGTAATTAAATGAAAATCGTGTATATGATAGAAATAACTTTAATTAGTTTCATAAACAGAAGTATAGTGCTGAAATTATTTCAGTTGCTGGCTTAAGTTTTATTTTTTGATGAAAAACATTTTATAAAATGATATAAAATGACAGTGCATTACAATTAGAGTAAATATTTCATTACATTACATTATATAATTGAATATGTATTGAATAGTGGAATTGAACAGTGTTCACTAAACCTGGAAAATACTGTGTAAGATATTTATCTGTGGGTTTAAGGCAGTATAACTAAAAACCATTCAGTATTCCCAGAAAACATTCAGTTATAGTTAAATTAACGTGACACTAAACTGCATTGTTTTGGCTCTGTGAAGGGATTTTCTTAAGTATAATTATTGAGAATCTACCTTCATTTTTTTCTCCTAGACTATCTCTCAAAAGCATTATGTACAAAATCAACAGAAAGTTCCCATTTCCTCAGCCCACTTTACACAATATGTTTTGTTTGATGGCTGAACAACTCAGCATTTTTAATGCCACTGTTCTTGCTTGAAGAGAAAGAATAAGAAACAAAACAAAACAAAATCAAAACCAGGGAGACTTAAGATGGCTTTATGGTGGTGTGATCAGTCATTTCTTTGTTTGAAACCACAGAAAGTTTAAACCTCAGGACAATGCTCCTTACCTTAGTTAGAGGTTGGAGCAGTGAGCCACCTTATCTAAAATTAGGAGAGGACTTTGTGGAAAGAGGACATTAAAGGAACCTACTTGATACTATGAAGGACATGCATGGATTTGCAGATGTAAAAATTTAACCACTTCCCTTTTGCTTGTTATGTGGATACATCTCATTTAAAAAAACAAAAATGGATATCCTTGTTTTACAGCTGTGGTGAGCGCCATTCCTGTGCCAACCCTAGAAAGTGCCCAGTACCCGGGAATCCTCCCATCTCCCACGTGTGGATACCCCCACCCACAGTTCACTCTCCGGCCTGTGCCATTCCCAACACTGTCAGTGGACCGAGGTTTCGGAGCAGGAAAAAGTCAGTATGATGTATTTTTCTTTCTTTTTAATAAGAACAAACGAGTAATACCAAAGGTGTCTTGTCAAATGTGTGGCATTTTGATGGTGTTCTTACCCCTTGGAGAGATTGATTGACCCATTACCTGGGTACTGGAATTTTCTTTTCTGGGATAGCCAATCTTTTGAATCCTACTCACATGCTTTTGGACTGTTGTTGTTGTTGTAGTTGTTTGATCTCTTTCCACAGTACATTCTGCTGACAATATAAGGCATGGTGGAGAAACAAAGGTTAAATGGTTCAGTACAACAGTGATTCAGTGATTTGATGGGTGCTTGAAATTTTGTTTATCATAATGCCCTCAAGGTCCATCTATGTTGTCACAAAGAGCAGAGTGTCCTACTTTTTCATAACTGACTCATATTCCACTGTGTGTATATTCCACATATTTATTTATTCATCCATTGATGGACATTTTGCTTGTTTCTGTATCTTGGCTACTATGAATAATGCTACTATGAATAATAATGAATAATGTAGAAGTGAAGATATCTTTCAAGATACTGATTTTGTTGCTTCTGAATACAGTATACCCATAAGTGGAATTGCTGGATCATATGATAGCTTTATTTTTCATTATTTAGGAAACTCTATACTGTTTTTCATAGCAGCTGCATCAATTTACTTTCCTACCAACAATGCAAAAGGGATCCCTTTTCGCTATATCTTTGCCAAAATTTGTTACCTCCTGTCTTTTTGATGATAGCTGTTCTAACAGTTTTAACAGATGATATCTTATTGAGGTTTTGATTTGCATTTCCCTAATGATCAGACGTGCACATTGTCATATACCTCTTGGCCATTTATATGTCCTCTTTGGAAAAATATCCATTCAGTTCCTATGCCCATTTTTAATCTGATTGACTAGAGTATTTTTGCTATTGAGTTTTATGAGTCTCGTAAGTATTTGAATAATTACCCCTTATCAGATATGTGGTTCGCAAATATTTTTGCCTATCCCTTAGGTTGCCTTTTCATTTTTTTCATGATTTCCTTTTCTGTGTGGAAGCTTTTTAATTCCTTTCTTTTTCGACTTGTTCATTTTTGCTTGTGTTGCCTTTGCTGTTGATGTCAAATCCAAAAATTCATTTGCTAAGACCTATGTCAAGAAGCTTACCCCTATGTTTTCCTCTAGGAATTTTATAGTTTCAAGTCTTAAAGTTAAGTCTTTAATCTATTTCTGAGTTGATTTTTATGTATGGTATAAGATAGGGGCCCAATTTCATTTTTTTACATGATGATTTAATTCTCCCAGCACCATTAATTTAAAAAATATATCCTTCTGCTATTTTATATTCTTGATTTTTTTCTCATAAATTAATTGACCATATATGCATGGGTTTGTGTCTGAGCTCACTATTCTGTCCTATTGACCTGTTTTTCATGCCAATACCATACTGTTTTGGTTATTATAGCTTTGTAATATAGCTTGAAGTCAGGGAGTATGATGTCTCTAGCTTTCTTCTTATTTCTTAAGATTGGTTTGGCTGTTTAGGGTTGTTACGATTCCATACAGATTAGGGATTTTTATGTTTCTATTTCTGTGAAAAATATCATTGGAATTTGAATAGAGGCAACAATAAATCTGTAGATCACTTGTGGCAATCTGAATATTTTAACAATATTGAGTATTTTAATTGATGAGCATGAAATATCTTTCCATTTATTTGTGTCTTCTTTGATTTCTTTCATCATTGCATTATAGTGTTTAATGTACAGATCTTGCCCTCCTTAATCAAATTTGTTCCTAAATATTTTATTCTTTTTTATGCTATAATAAATGAGATCATATTCTTTATGTTTTGCTAGTTTGTGTGAATGTATAGAAATGAAACTAATTTTTATCTATTGACTTTGTATCCTGATAGTGGTATTGCATTTCTTTTAAGGAGGGTAGGAATAGAGATACTCTCAGGGTATATTATATATACCCTGGTGATATTCCTGGGCCATTGATTTTGTTTTTCTTCAAGCACAGTATTTTTAAATCGATTTTATGGCTTTCTCCTCTTAGTTAAAAACAGGTGACTCAGCAGCTCATGTGAGATAGGATGTTTTGTAACAGATATGATGGTGACAGCAATAAAATGTATTTGTGAGGTAAGCTGTATTTTCTCCCACCAACAGGGACCACTCTAAGAAATCATAAATTGCTTCAGTGTAGCAAGGTTAGAATTAAAATGCATCAAAAGTCTGCCCAGCAAGGATTAGATTTATTTTTTTTCTTTTCTCTCTGCACATCATGTCTACAGAATAGAGTCGTGTGCAAAAACTTGAGGAAAAGCAGTTCCACAAGCTATGTTGGAGGAAATGAAATTAGAAAGATATGGGAAGTCTAGCAACCAAAAATTTCTAGGTCCCAGCATAATTAGGAAGGTGATTTTAGTCAAAGATTTCAGAACCACCAGTCCGTGCTTCAAATTTTGAAATGAATTCTCCCCAGAAGTAAAGAGAGCTTTTGGTTTAGTTTTCATGTTGGATCACTGTCTACTACTCTCTTTTGATTGCATGTGTGTTCTCTAACTTTAAGAAGAATGTGTACAAGGACCTTCATCTCTTCACTCTGATAATACTGATACCATCCAAAGTACATTACTTTATTTAAATTAGAAATTAACCATTTTGTTTTATTCATGGTGTGTTTCTATCACTTCTTTTCCCTTTTAAAAGGCATAGTCTCCTTTTGAAAATCCAATGCTTTTTTGTTGTTGTTGTTGTTGTTTTTTTCCTTTCTCTTGGTTTGGTGCAGTAGCAAATCTGAACTGTCTCATTGAATCATGGGAGAAATTACTTCAAAAGTTAAAGTTTAATGAAAAAAGAAAACTAAATGAATAAGTAAAAATTTTTTTATCTGTGGTTATGGAACATAAGCTCTGTTTCTATCTGTGGTTAATCTCATGTACACTCTTGTGTGGAACTTTACTAATGTGAGGGCAGAGGTACCTTCTGTACCTCCACTTAATGTTGCTATAAATCTAAAATTTCCCCCCAAAATAAGGTAGGTTTGTTTGTTAAGAAAGGAAGGGAGGAAGGCAGGCAAGCAGGCAGGCAAGAAGGAAAGAAGGAAGGAAGGAAAGAAGGAAGGAAATAAATAAATAAATAAATAATAAACTTTAGTCTCCAGTTAATTTTTATTTATTTGTTTAAAATTAGGAATTATCAAATAAAGATAGTTATAGAATATTGTATCACATAATATAAATATAAAATATAGCAATTATATAAAGTTATATAAAATAAAAATACTTAGCAGGGTGCTTAATGTGGAAAATTTTGAACCTCCTCTAAAATCAAAAGGCACAGACATTCTACTCCTAGAGGATTTCATAGATATTTAAAATATATATTCAGTCATTCCTCAAAGATTTTTTGAGCAAAGCTATGTACAGTGCAAAAGGAATGGGAGCTAATATGTGTTTCCTAGTGATTTTGCTTAGGAAAAAAAAAATAAGTACCCTCTTTTCTAGAAAGCTAAATATTCTCTAAATCACTGTCAGAAACAGTTAACTTCCAGTCATTCAGTATCGGTTTCTAAATGCCTTGGGGAACACTAACTATCCCTGTTCTCTCTCAAGCAGAAAACATTTCATGACTCTAGCTAGAGATGTCTTATTAGTCACCTTGAGAAACAGTGAAAGGTGCAAGCAGGGAAAGAAAAATTTGTGCAAAGTGTGGAGACTCGCCTTCCTCCCGAGTTATCTGGAAAACCTTTCAGTTTTACAAGAGATGAATCACTACAACCCTGCCCCCAAAAATGTACCCCCAAATAAAGCTGAATCTCTCTCCTACCATGAGGAAAACAAAGAGATAGGATGTAGTACATTTGCATTATGCACACTTGGACTCGGTGATATATTAATAAAGATTTATATCTTTGTGATGTACAAATATTTCCTTTTCCTACCAGTGTAGTTGTGACCTTAACCTCAATAGGCAAACAAGCTGTCTTTGGGAAGCAAAGAGCCACACTATATTTTTAAAGCTTCAGCCAATAGATACCCTGGAGGCCAAGTCACCATAAAATTGGTGCCTTGTTCCCATTTCCTCATCTTTGAAACAGGTAGTTTCTAGTGAAATTCTGCTATTCCTTTCAGTTTGAGCATTGCCTTAATTGATGAGAGTGCTGATCCACTTTATCCAACTTATTTTTCAGCCCCAGCTCTACCCCAAAATGGGAACTCAATTAACAAATGGAATTGACCTAGATGAAATCAAGTCCAATGGAGTTCATGGAATTTTCTATAGGGTCATTTCAAAACCCCACACTGTAAGGAACTGGCGTTACTCAGAAACATCGCACAATGCTATTTTTCTTTGATGAGTGGAACTCGTTCCTAGAAATGTTTGTGTCTCAAAGTGTCCTTGCTTAGAAATCTTACAATTTTAGATAGAAGAAAACTACTCATTTCCATTCTCGCAGTAGCGTTTTTGCCAGTTATTCCATAGCAATTATTTGTGTTGACATTAATTATTATAAAGGGACCTGTGTAATTGTATGCTATTTGTACAATAAATTCCTACTATTTCATCATCTGAAAATGAGTATCGTGGAAGTACATTTGATTCCCGTTTGACTCTGAACTGCAGGGAGGTTGTAAGTCATGGGCAAGAGGTGGTTTTCTTTGCTTTCAGAGCTCTTAGCACAGCTCACTGTCATGTCGTGGGCCGGTTTGTTTCCCATAGGCATCCTGAAGCTCCTGTTTGAACTGGCCACATGAGCTCATCTGAAAGGAGGGCTTTTATCCAGTGGAGCATTTGCTATTCTGTTTGTTGAAAAGTTTTCACTGCCTTAAAAGTCGGCCAGTTCTGAAACAAATTTTTTTACTCCATGTAAAAATGTAAAAATTAAGAATTGTTTATGGACATTTTGTACCTGGTTTGCTACATTAAATATTAAGCAAACTTGTCATTTTGAACAAAACAAAAACAGTCTCTTATGCATTAGTGTTCCATTTAGTCTCAAGGATGGGCCCTCCTACTTCCCCTTAGCTCATTAGGTGAGATGCTTTTCTTTTCACTATGTGTGGTCCTAAGGTTTGATTTCACTAAAGAGCCGGTCCATCAATATCAGGCCACCATTTCGCCCTCAAGGTCAAGAACCATATCATGGTGTTTTCATTGGGAATCATGGTGAGCGGGTGAAAACCAGGGGATAGAGGGCTGGGCATCCAGAGAAGTTTTACTTTTACAGCAGTCATTAAGGAGACTGGGCGTGGGAATGGCAGGAAAAAATTCAGTGATGTTATTGGAATTCATATGAAGCTTGAGGTTTTTAAGTAACTGTTAGGTTTGGGGCAGCAAAGAAGTTGTGGGAGACTAAAATTAGAGAAGAGATAAGTTTTATAGTATGTTTGAGTGGCGGGAGGTCAGGCAAGTGTACCAGAATGTCCCCAAGTAGCAGGAGAGTTGACTATGTATGAAGCAGCATAAACAAGGGTGGCCTGAGTCCAGCGGTTCACCAGGGGGAGGGTTTCATTGGTTGTCCATGGGCTTCCCATATCTCGCTCCCATGGTCCACTGCACTCGTTAGGTCCCTCCTAAACCTTCCATCATGCGGGGACCCTCTTGTTCATCATGCATCGGTGGCCTTGGAAAATGGGGGTGGCAAAGACAGGCAGTGAAGCAAAACAAGAAAATAATTGGCCTCTCTTTTTTATTTATGGTTTCGTGTTCTTTTATGGCCTAACAGAAACTAAACTTCAGAGGGCTAAAAAAGGACCTGTAAATTTTATTAAACCTGTGTGATCATAATATTTTAACATAAGTGCCTTTTATTGCAAAAATGTAGGAGAAATAGAAAAGAAAAATATGATGGAAGGAGTAATGAAAAGAAAGCCTCATGAAATGTATTCCTTTAATGGCAAATGCAGTTTTAAACATATGATGTGAATTAATTGTGATCCATGTTCAATAGAGAGAATTAATTAAGGCAGATTTCTGAGGAAAATTGCAAAATTTCTCTCCCTAGATAGGTACTGTAATGTGATGATATGAATCCTTTAATAAAAACCAGCCATTGGGAGTAAAGAGGGACCTTAAATATAATGTCCTAAAACTGCTTCTTTTAGATTGAGATTTTATTTTTATTTGGACCATTAACTATGGGCCATTTTCTTCTTTAGATTGAATTTGAGTCCAGAGTAACACCTGCATAATGTTTTTTGTCTCTAAAACTATGTTTTCAACCATCTAGTTCCACATTCTTGATTGAATACATGCACACACATTCCTATCCCCTTTACCTTCTTACAAGCATGGGAAACTTAGTTCCTTAGAACATCTGCCTTAAGGCCCCATTCCTTTTGCTCTTATCTGAGAACCAACATCACCAAGAAGGTGCCTTAATGTTTTCCTTGTAGCTCTATACTTCTTGAGATTTTGCATACATATATGTCCCTTTCCTCCATCTTTGATAATACTTCCTGGCTTAGAGATAAGGCACTTCTGATTAATCTCCTCTTGCCCCCAGAGTTCTATCCAACTTGCTCTCTGGGCTACCTTTTTCTTATTTGAAGAACTGTTTTTTCAAGTCTTTGCCTGTTTCTGGCTCTGGTTGCTATGTTGTTACATCTTGTCCTTAACCATCCCTTTATCTCCTCATCTCTGTCTTTGAACGGCTCAGCCTGGAGGCTGCTCCGTGACCCCAGGACCTCTAACCCCTTCTGAATGTAGAAAAATGAGTTTGAATATCAGTCCCCTGTGAAGGCACATTTTGGTTTTGCATACCTTTAATATTATGGCTTGATCTTTCCTATCTTTAATCTCTACTCCCTTCAGCATTAACAGAATTTCTTTCTATCTCCTCTGCCCTTTGCTGACCTCACTGAGCCTCCCAGAGAGTTGTGTCAAAATTATCTCACAAACTAATTATCTTGAAATAGTTCATGGCTAAAAGTTATCTTTCAAAAGTGAGACATTATCTTCTATCACTGCATTTCTCAACTTACCCAATAGAACTTTCTTAAGAAAGAAATCATAAAAAAAAAATACTTTTATTTCATTAACACTTGTTTAAGTGTTAGTATGTTTATACTATGTTTAGTTTATAGTATGTTTATACTATGCAGCTCTTTTCATTTGCAGTTTAACTTGGACCTAAGGACTTCAAATTTAAATAAATAAAGTCAATTTGCGAGGGGTCCGTGTCTGTAGCATGAGAAACTTCCTTCCTGATGTTTAAGGCCACTTCACTGCATTCTCTAGAGAAAAAGTGTGCTTTTTTGTTACATAGAATTGTCCAAATACCCAAAGGTTGTTGCAGGTGTCTATGAAAATCCTCTTCAACTACAGTAATCCAACTGAAAATCACAAGGTTTGCTATAAAAGAGGGAAAAAATGCAGTTCTGCATTCAGGCAACTGGTTCCAGTAGTCATCTTTCACATACCTTTTTGGCTGGATGGACTTCTGTTTTGCTATGGAAGATAATGAGAGTGGTATTATTTGTGTCATTTTATTAGCAATGCCTTTAACATCCAGTAACTCTGATTTGTTTGACAGTTGACATGGCAATTTTAAATCACAGAAAAATTGGTGTATTGATAATAACGCAGCTGTAGCCGGTTTTGGTCCATTGAATTTCACTGGCATAACTACTTATGAAAGGAGAAATTATTCTTTTTTTCTCATTTCATGCCCTATGATTACAGGGCCCAGACAAAAGAGGCAAGGTAGTGAGTGCTGTATATATCTTACTACTCTTCCTGAAAAACAGACCCCTTGGCCTGTTGGATCTATTTGCACTGTTGAAAGGGGTGATGCTATCATATTCCGTAAATATGAGAAGCACAAAGCATGAGGATGTCCGTAACTTGAAGGAGAGATTGGCTAGATCCTGGACTGTTTCTCTGAATTGATCCATGGGCCTTTGGGAAGCACTCTTTGAGCAGGCTTCATGAGTGGCTTTTCTTATCTCCATTGCAGCAGTGAGTGAAGTGCCCAGCGCCCAACAGCCACCCATGTTGCCCACAGCGCAGCCAGAGCATGCCAGCAGCGAGGAGGCTCCAAGCAGAACCATCCCCACGGCCTGCGTCCGACCAACTCACCCGCTCCGCAGCTTTGCTAACCCTTTGCTACCTCCACCGATGAGTGCAATAGAACCGAAAGTCCCTTACACACCGCTTTTGTCTCAGCCAGGTAACGTGCCATCTCTTCACATTTAAAATAGTTGTTAATCACCGGTGCCTCTATACAAGTATGTGAGGGATCCTGAGAAGGCTGGATGCAACAGATCTTTTCCACACTGATTGCCTGCTCATGTCTGTTACTGATGTTTGCACGCAGCTCTTACTTATCTGTCTTACAAGCAAATGGCTGGTTGCAAGGGCTCTTCATTCCTTTGGAAGGTTGGTCATTAATCCTGAATACCAGTCAAGTGCCTTTAATATGTGCTGTAGGTATGCCCACTAGAGGATGCTGGGAAAAGTTCTTGATTTTTCAGCCAGCCACATGGGTCCTACAACTTAAGGCTAGACTCCAAAGCTAGAATTAAATGTATAAAAGTCTACAAGCCATTTTTTTAAAAGAGAAATGCCTGTAATCCTATAACTCTGCTTTGTTCTTTTTAATAGCCATCTTCCAGGGGTTCTTATTTCAGAGTTCTGGGTCCAGAAAGAAGTGTTGGGACCAGTGTAGCATTCCACTTCCTAATTTTAGAAATAAACCATAATTTAGATGGGAAGTAAATCGCTCCTGTTGACTTCCTAAGACTACCGTATCAACTGGCAGAGGTGAGAAGCAGGGTCCCCGATTCTCAATGAGGTGTTCATATAGTTACCTCAGCTGGTATCCAATGAGGCTGAATCCGGGCTCTTTTTTGGTTCTGTTAGGGGTTTGGGATGGAAAGAGGAGGAAGAGAGGGAGAAAAAAAGAATAAAACAAGGAAGTAGAAGAAGAAGAAAGGGTATGAAGGAGGATGTGAGGGGAGAACTGGAGGGTTAGGAACAGATAGATGGAATAAAAGATAGGTCAATAGGGAAGTAGATTCATGAAGCTAAAGAACTATATAGTGCTTTAACTTATTTGGAATATTAGAATAATTCTTAATCACCCCAGTATATGAGGTATAAGATAGTATGAGGGCTGTCTGGAAAAAAATCCCGCCATAAATCCCTCTATTTTTTGTATTACATAGCTGCATACTTTCTGGACAATGCTGGTAAGGTTCAGTGGTTCTAAGTAAATAGAGGCGGCCCCCTTAATAGACTCAGGCCACTTTCTAAGCCAGTCAGCCATTGTTCAAATGCATTTGAGTAAACTTCTGTTACTCAGCAATTTTAGTCACTACATTCGTACATAAGCCTCACGATGACTGCTACAACTAATAAAAATAAGACTGCAGTGATGAACGTGAGCCTTATATTAGTATTAACAGTGTATCTTGTTCTTGCAGTGACATTACTTGATCTGTGTTCTCCACCTCTGGTGTTCTCGCCATTCATGTGGAGTCATATGGGGGCTCAGCTACTAGACCCTGAGAGGTGGGGGGTGGGGAGCACAGGGGGTGTGTGGGTTGCACTGTTGGAGATGCACACTGCACATCTGGCCTGGCATTGAGGATAGATGGCACGTTAAATGCATCTACCAATAATAGCTAACCCTTCTTCAACATGTGCTACGTGCCTGGCAGACTTCTGAAGACCTGTAGCATTGCATTGGATCCTCACAACAACTTGGTGAGGTAGCCACTTTCTGCACCTCATTTCATGGGTAAGGAAATTGTGACCCAGAGAATTTAAGTAGCATGTTTAAGTCTACATAGCTAGTGAGTGATACATCTTTTCCCACGTTTTGATTGCATGAAGCATGGGTTCTGAAATTTGGGGAACTCATTTGTACTTGTTAGTTTATGCCCAACTTATTTAATGACAAAAACAAACAGAACATTTTTTAAATCCATCAAGTTATTCTAAAACTGATAAAAAGAAAAAATGGGTAACATCTGAAATAATAACATTTCCTCACAAGCCTTCTCTTTTTAAATTTATGTATAGTTGGTATACAACATTATATTAGTTATGTTAGTTTCAGGTGTACAATATAGTGATTCAATACTTTTATTCCTTATAATGTGACCACCCCACTGATTCTAGTAATCATCTGTCACCGTGCAAAGTTATTACAATAGGATAGACATTTTTCTGCTCCTTTACTCACATTTTAATGTGGAAACGTAAGAGATTAAACTATCCTATGCTGAAAAAAACTAATTTTATTACCTCAAAAAACTAAAATTAAAAAATTTATACTGTTAAGCATTCTCTCCACTTGCAAGTAAAGTTTTGGGTTTGGGGGATTTCTTTCTTTCTTTTATTTATTTATTTATATTTTGTGTGTGTTATGCAGAAAAAAAGATAAAAACGATACCTTGAAGTCCATTTTAACTGAAAATTTTATTGTGGTGGTAATGTTTGATTTGGAACAGAGGGTTTGGGAATCAATTCAGGCTTCAGAAATCTGTGATGACAATATGGCCCAAAAGAACTCTAATTTTAGAAGGAACATCTTACAATAGACAAAACAAAGCACTGGCATTGCTATTTACTGGTTATTATTTTTTTCTAGTTATAAAATTACTAAAGCTGCCTTAAACAAAATCTGGCACAATGTGGCATAAATGAGTGTATTATGTCTTTAAAGGATGAGAACTAGAGTTTCTTCTCCTGGCTCTACACTTATTCTTTCAAATAGCAAGCATATCTTAAGAACCATTCTCTGATCTAATGTCATGTGGGCAAGATCTCCTTTTCTTTTATTCTCATTGCACATTTATGAGCCTTCTTTTGTTTTATTATCATTCTTGCTTTTTCATTTGAAGTATTGTTTACAAGCCAGCTCTGCTTTCATATTTTCCAGTATCTGTGATTTGAATTTGGGGGTTGATTGTATA
This sequence comes from Craseonycteris thonglongyai, assembly GCA_004027555.1. Classification (NCBI taxonomy): domain Eukaryota; kingdom Metazoa; phylum Chordata; class Mammalia; order Chiroptera; family Craseonycteridae; genus Craseonycteris; species Craseonycteris thonglongyai. The sequence goes on along the minus strand of PVKE010022575.1, from coordinate 11,701 downwards.
TTTTTTAGTTCCCCTTTAAATGTCACCCTCCCCCAGTCACCTTGAGGCACACCCCACCATCACTTTGAAGTTATTAAATGCCTTTTCCTTTCATGTTTCTCCTTCATTGTCTCCCAGTGACTCCCATTCATTTCATAATGTCTTACCTCATGATTTTCAAATAAGTTCGTCCTGCATTGCGCCTGACACACGGTAAATAGTATGCTTTTAAGAAAAGGCTGGTGTTTACTTATTCTAATAGAAGAAGAAAATTAGCAGACTGACAAATGTATTAGCTGTGACATTAACTACATGCTTCTCAGCCTAAAGGATGAAATACTTAGAGCTTTCAACAAATTTTAATTCTAAGAAAATCACTACTTTAGTCAAACTGATTGGTGAAGTGAAGTCATTCTCTTGTCGGCTTCAAAAAAAACACAAAAAACCTCAAGTCATTTTACTCTGGATTTCACAATAAAAGACTGCCTAATCACTCACGAATTTATTTTTACCTACCACAAAGTAATTACTTTGGAATATGGTCACATGAGGCATTGCTATAATTTTTAAAGATCGTGTCATGTGAGAAGCACCTTCTGCTTTGAAACTGTTAAAATTGGAATCAATGAAGCAGCTCTTTCTCGGCTCCGATTCCTGTGTGTGGTTTTCCATGGGCCTCATTGACCTGTGCCTCAGTGTGCCTTCCAATAAGACGTGTGGAACTACATTTGTGGCTGTTTTACGTGAGGTATAGGGCAGTATATGTGATCCAGTAACTATCGCCATGGAGGAGCATGGAATTCTGCAGCATTTCCATAGTAAGTGGTAATTAGAAAGCCATCTTGCTGTCATCAGGACTGAAATTCTGCCTACCTGAAAACACAAATTCATCCCTTCATTTATTCTTCTTCCTTCCCCCTGCTGAGTTAGAAATTTAGCTGAGTAGACTCAAAGTATTTTCTGGTGTTCCTTACAATGTCATCATCACCCTGTGATAAAGTGGTGCCATTTCTTAGTGTTTTATCGGTAGACGTGAATAGCTGTGTGGTCATTACACATGGCAGGCAGGCTGCAATGGCTGCACTTTGCAAATCACAGATGTGGACATGTAAGTGATTTGGTTTCGTCCCGTTTCAGGTTAAAGAGAAAATGTTTGATAGAGTGTTAGGCTCATGGCAGCATAGATCAGACATAAATTTTACAAGGGGCCAAGAGAAGGTTGTTGTTTTTTTTTCTTCACTAGTGAGAATTCCTTTTAGCTGTGAAATGATCAGCTGCACTTTAAACGAACCTGGATTAGAAGACCATTTGTCTTCTGGGGCTGTAATTCTAAAGGGAAAGAAAATGTGACCTCTTAAATAGCGACGTTTATATCGTCACACTGTTGTATAACATGAGCCCCTGGAGTCCTTGCGTCTTTGTGAAGCTGTGTGAGTGCTGTCTTGTCCTTCATTTACACATTGCATTTCTGTACATTTTTCTTTATAAAAGCAAAAACCTAGAACATTCTCATCTTTTCCATCTTCTAGAGATCAATATGTCAGTAGACATGACAAGACCAAAACTCACTTCATTGTACTGCGAAATTGAGTTTGATTTTCCCTCTGCAAAATTGTGGCATGTGCTTCAATTTGTCTGAGGACAGAGGACAAGGAGTGGGTAGAAGTGGCTGACAGCAGACAGAAAAGGCATTTGATTTATATTTGATGGCTGGTTGGGAAATCATATGTTTCTGCTATAATCTGATCTTTTTGACAGGCCTTATTTCAGTAAATGTGCTATCACACAAAACCACCAATAAATTACTATAATACATTAGTACAATTGCTTTCCCTGAGCCACTTGTAGGCCACCATTGAGGTTGTTCATCAAAGATACCACAAGAGTGTTCCATTCTACTGAAATCAGCAATAGGAAGAGGCCATGGGAGAGCAGACGTCCTTTAGCAGGTGAAATAAGAGGGTTACTTTTCAGGCCAGTCAAATCAAATAAAACATTGGCACAGCTAAGTAGGAGAGATGTGTTGATTTAATGTTATTGGGGCCAAGACCACTGATCAACTCTAGAGAAGGAAATTAAACTACAGCCCGTTTCATTTCATCTTATGTGTAAGCACGTCGGTATATTGTTTAGAGGGTTTGTTTGTTTGTTTGTTTGTTTGTTTGTTTCTGTTAGCTCCTTGAAATTGTCCTGTTCTCACTCTTAAATGATATTTTTTAATAGGTAAAATTTGATTTGCTTCGGTCTTGTCCTCCTAAATTATTCTCTGGTAATTAAGTCTTGTATATATCACCAATATTTGTGACTCTGGAGCCCACCTGGTGTTTTAATAAATTATTGTTTCTTCTAGTATGGTGTTCCAGTATATAACTGGAAAAGAGCTCTGTTAATTGTCTCAAGGAGAAGACTGTTTCTAGAGGATTCTTTTTGAGGATGCCACATGACTGTAGCCTCATTTGTAGATGATAAAGCTGGTGCTTGAAAACATTAAGCAGCTTGCCCAAGAGCAACAGTTGAGTTAATGGCCACAATTGAAAAATTCAGAGAAATATAACCTTGGAGAAAAACACATGGTTTTATTTTAGCTTTTGTGTAATCTGAATGGTTATTCTTGGGTTGACTTCTTTTTTTACCCTACAACAGGGTTTCTTGGATGATCCTAATTATTAAGGCAGGTAGGTTGATTTTGTTTAGTATTTGAGTGAATGTTTTATTCCTTGATGTAAGTTAAATGGAGTGAAGACTTTATAGCAAGAGTAGTGACTAGTGAGGACCTTCTGACTAACTCCTGTCTTACACTCACCTGCCCCGCTTTCCCATATCCCTTTATAGGAAGCCAAAAGCCAGGGAGCTGCTGTTTGTTGCTTTCTGCACGATGCTCCATGGAAGGCCAGGGCTTTGGAGTCTAATGCTAAAAATAAAGGTGAGCAGAAAGCAGTGTAGAAGGAAGATAAAAGTAAAGGCACATGAGAATATTATCATATTGTGATTTAGAGAATGTGAGGGTCAATAAGAGTGAAAAATGAATGGTTGGTATATTTTAGAACTGCAGAAAGCTTTTGGGAGGAGGGAGTGAATGTCCACAATTGTGTCCAAATTCAAGACTTTCTGATCAAACTTTTGCCCAATTAGAAAAATAAGAGAAAATATTACACCAGGAATTGTCAGACGGTGGTACCCACACACATACATACACATAATTGAGGCTAGTTTTCAAATTAACATACCATAAACTCACCAGTTAAAGTATTGAGTTGCCATCTAGATGATCATAAAAGAAAATGTATTATTAATAGAAATATATTTTCAGACCTTTGTAATCTAGTAGACTACATAATTAGAAACATATAATTTAAGAAGAATGTCCTTGGGGTCTATTTGGGGGGGGGGGTCTTGTGAGTGACAGAGAATATTAAGGGAAAGGGTGACCAATAGGTTGTTTTCAAAGCAGAAAATATTCTTTTTGTATTTCCTAAGAACCTGGTAGGTCACATGGTTAACTACTGCTGTATACATTTTATTATTTATAAGCTATCTTGAGGATCGAAGTGTCATTTTAAAAATCAGCTTAGGTGAAGTTACTGCTTTAATTTTTTACCTTTTATAGTTCATCAAGGTCATTTCCAAGTGACCTCATGCCTACCTGAGAAACAACTATAATCACCATTAGAGATGCAGAGGTAGATATTCAGAGGGGTTGAATAACTATAACTGATCCAGGATCACATGTTGTTATTCTGGGACCTTTATACAAACCCTTACATATAATGGTCACTCAATAAATAAATTTATTTGTTGAGTTGGTCAGAATAGAATAATTAAGGGTAAGTGCCAAAACCTGAATTCATGTTTTCAACTTTAAGTCTAATGTCGATTACAGGGAAAGCAGGCAACTTGAAAGTCAGCAAAGAGATTAAATATTAATGATAATGGCAGATAAGATGAAAAAAATTCTAAATTCACAATCATTTGATCATAAAATTCCAAGTGTTCTAAACTATAAATAGCACCTAAGGATAAATAAAACTGAATTAATTTGCGTAAGAGGAAAAACAATATGAAACCATGACCCGTGGGAATTCTATTTAATAATTTAACTTTGTGAAAATAAACAGATGTCCATAGTACAGTGGAGAAGAATGACAGCCACTTTAGTCATAAAAAGAGGGAGAGTGGCTCAGTGGAAACAAAGAATCCTGAGGATCATCTCTCCATTGTGCCAGTTATGGAATTGATTTTGCTCCCTTGACTCCTACTTATTCTCCTCTGTGAAATTAGCTTTTTCTTTTTAAAAGGTATGAAACAGGAAATTCTAACAATCTTAATTACTGCAGAAATAAGGGTGGGTATTCTCTTCGTATTTTTTCTTTGCTTTGTGAGAGGGCTGTCTGGAAAGTATCCAGCCATGTAACCATTCTTGTTATATTGACAGTGGCTGGATATTTTTCTGGACAGCTCTCATAGTATGAGTAAGAGAAACACATTCATTTGAGCAAACATACTAAGCAGTTGACAGGGTTCTGTAGTCTATAAACAAGTCTCAGGTTCCAGTTGCTTTCTCTGGGAGTATGCAGACATTTTGAAACAAACACATAAAAAAAGTTCACATAAAGCTCTGTGTTAATGGGCTAGTGAAAGCATGTTATGAAAAATCTAACACATTGAAAACAAACAAAAAATCCCTGTGAAATTAAAATAAAGTGAGAATTTAGCCATCAGCCAACTATTTCTAAAGGTATGACCTATATCTAAAAGAATGTGTAAAAATGGTTAAAGCTTCTATTCCTTCTGAATGTGTATAAATTTTATCTTACCAACAAGGACTTAAGGAAGAATTCAAGTGCCAGGTTAAACATCCTGTGTGTTTCACACATTGACTTTCAATGTAGGCTTGCAGGATTGATGTTCTTATTGCCAGAATCTATTTACTGGAATGCCTTTATCTTTTGTAGTAAAGGGGATTTTAACAGGCTTTCTCTTTTTCTTGTCTTTTTTTTTGGGGGGGGGGGTGAAAAACAATGATAGTAAGTAAACCCAATTGATTTCAAAACGAGAGACATATTATGACATAATTGCACATAGAGACTTATAGAGATAATGGAATTTGCAATGACTGCTCTTTTCACGTCTATTCCAAATTGCTCTCTTAAATATTCCTCTTTCACATTTCCCGTTCTCTTCCCCAGTTGTTCATACCTTTCTACTTCTGTGGTCACCCGAATCATGATTTTTAATAGGAACGGAATATTTTAAACTACAATAATGTGTTAGTCTAGTATGCCTTTCAAGTCCGAGATTGTTTGTTTAAACTTTAGTTTCAGTTGGTGTTGCAGTTAAAAATCATAGGTTTTTTGTTTGCTCATTTTCTTTTTGGCTACTCTTTGAAGTGGTTCCTCGGTTACTTAATAGAACCAGACTGCCTGTGTCCACAGATCTGAGCTGTTGCCTACCACAGTGCAGGGCTAAAGGCATGATGGTGTTGCCCCATGACAAAGAGAATGCCACCAGTCCTCTGGCTCTCTTCACTGGCAGGCCCAGAAGTGCAAGTCCTGGGTGAAAATAACAGAACCTCTAGGACTCCGCTCTCTGCTCATTGACTGGGCTAGCCTTGAATAAGTCATTTAACTTTTTGATGCTTCAATTTTTTACAAGTATAAATGAGGAAAGTAAAATATAGTCTAAAAACATTGTGTTTCATTTTCTTTAAGGAATCAAAGCAGGTATATACAAACTGTGATAGTTACAAATGCAGACACTGAATTTAGGAGCTCCTGATTTGATGTAATCTAGAAACCACATTGCCTTATAACTTTGGTCCAGTGAAATTCCCAATGCCTTATATTCAGAAGCAGGGGGATCATGTGGAAGGGAGTTTAAAAGTACATTTTAATAGTTCAGTTGCTGATGAAAGTAGATCTAACTCCCAAACTTTGTATTACACCAAAAATGTATGTCACAGAAAAAGGGCGGTCAATGAAATGGGCCCTTGTACAGAAGACAGGATACTGAGAAAGGAAATGCAGGGCAGCTGCTCACAGCTATCTGAGTATGGTTTCCAGAGCCTAAAGCAGGACTTGGCCTCTTCCAAATGAACAGGTCTTTCTGCAATCATAAATTCATCCAACAGCCAGGAAGCTGTCTCCTGCCCACCCCTTTAAATGACCAAACCACATTAAATAGCATTTCCCCTCCAATGCCCTAATCTGTGCCTCAACCAATTGTTTTGAGTACTTATTCCTCAAACCTCATAAGGATTTATGTCCAGTGGGGACACAGATTCAGTGGTAACATGCCTGACTTCCTCTAGCTCACAAACATTACATTTCCTGAATTGCTTCTCACCATGAACCAATTTAATGTGACTAAAGCCTGTGGAAATTCCTACATCTCCGCTTTAACTTCTGACTTCACTATTCCCTGCACCAACTCTCTGCAATGAGAATAGTGGGGTAAAGGAGGAAGAGGGAGGAGCAGGAAGTGAGCTGTTACAAGGTGGAGGGTGGGTGGACTAGGGGGAGCCTATTGCTTATCAACACCTTTGTCTTCTTATTTACAAATCATAGACTGTGTTTTATTAAGAATATTCTAGTTCAATTTGTTTATAAAGGTGGCTTGAGATATAAATGTTTCGTTCTAAACTCTCCATGAACATAACTATCTAAAGCTCAGATTCTCAATTTGCATTTGCCTAGGAATCACCTACAGATCTTGTTGAAAGGCAGGCTCTGATTTGGTAATATAGAGAAGAGCCCAAAATTCTGCATTGCTAAGATTATTCCAGTGGTGAAAATGCTGCCTCCATCACCCCACCCCCCACTCCCTTAGATCACACTTTGAGTAGTGAGGTTCTAGAACAGGGCATGTGTTCCTGGCCTGGGGTCCATGGAAGAATGTGTGGGTTGGGTAACTTTAGTAACTTGTTTGAAGTTAAATTCACATTTCTCTGTATGTCCGTAGGTATGTGTGTGCATTTTTTTTCTAGTTGAGTAGGTCCATAGCTTTCATTAGACTTTCCAGTGGTTCATTACCTGTACTAAGTTAAGGATCACTTAACCTGCCATTTTGTCATCACCCTGCCTTTTGGCTCAGCAAGGAAACAGAAGGATCAAAATCTGGCTTCATTTTACTTTGGTTTTTGTTTGTGTTTCAAGAGTAATCCCAAAAACCTCCTGAAGAAGTAGAATCTGAGGCCAAGAGCTAAACACATTTGCCCTGCTCAAATGAAATTCTGCAAAATGAAGTCATTCACCTTCTGCAGAAACCCCTGGGGACTTCATGTACATGTTTTAATGCCTGATGAAGAAATTGGTTAGATTCATGTTTATAAAACTGTCTTAAAAGAGGTCCCACTTCTGAAATGCTCCTTATTTTTGTTGCCTAAATGAAGACAGATAGATGAGGGCCACAACTCTCTATGATTCAGTTTCCCCCAGAAGATGAGCTCCTGTTGGAAACTGAAAAGTGTTCTTATTTGAAGGTGGTCCTCATAACCTGTCCTTATTTCTCCCATTTTACTCATGAGGAACCTTGAGATCAGATAAGATAAAATAATTCATTCAGTGTCATATTTTATTGAAATGACAAGGCCAGGATTTGAACCTATGTCTTTCTAAAACCAAACTTTTCTGAACAACTACTTTCCTGAACAGCTATTATTATAATACATATACATAAAGGATCAATGATTTGTGAATAGCAATATCACAAATATTAAACAGTCAGCCTATATTTTGGCATCTTCTTTAACATATAAATATCTGCATTGCAATTATTTTTCCAAAAGTATTCTGATTATCTTCTATGGAATTTATAACCATGACACAATACTCTAGGTTATGCATCCACAGAAAGAAAAGAAAAATAATAGACTCTTTATTTCTGTGTTCTCTATGTATGATTTACATTTTTGTTGGTTTTCAGTTTGTCATTTTTTATTTCCTTTTAAATATGTATTGATTATATTATTAAAACAAAATATTAAAACTGAACAAAGTTTTATTTCTCATTGGAAGATGAGAATAAATATCTATATAGTTAACTACAAAGATTATATAGGCTTATTTCTAAACTCAAGATAGCCTATAGCCTATTTTTCAGAATTAGCTTCTAATAATTTTGTAGACAAAAACATTCAGAAACTCCATGCTATAGAATATTTAGAATATTGAAAGGTTTATGGAATGTTGCATAGAAATGTATTTTTCTCATAAATGATTTCCCATATGTGGGCTTGACAAGATCTTCTTCTTGGTACCGCATGATAAGGATTATTCAGAATTTTTCAGTGACATTTAGTTTCACTGAAAATAAAGAAGAACATCTCAGTTAACTAGTATCTTTGGAGAGAGGATTATTCTCAGGAAATTGCATTTCTGGACAGCTCAGTGTAAAACAGAAATCATTTTAAAATACACAAATGCTTATCAGTTGCCAATTCTATGTTAGCTCTAAGGACTGAGCAGAATGCTATTTTGCACATGCCTTTTCCTGAAATCACACACTGCTGCTGCAAAGTAGGCCATATCAATTTATAGGGGATGGACCCAGAGTAGAGAAGAATTAAATAACATCTCCAAGGTCACAGTTATGAAAGGGCAGGGACAGGATATAAGTCCAGTTTTGCAAAACTGTAATATGTATTCTCCTACCCAATTGCTGGAGAATCGGAGACGTGTGCCAAGAAATAGGAGCAGAGTAAGTAAGGACCCAGAGAAGAGCAAGGACAAGATGTTTTCCGAGTCTGTGGGTAAAGCAGTTTTGCTAAGGAGGATGATTGCTAGGGCAATTATGAGATAATAAGCTGGAATAAGGAAGAATATGGTGAGTGAAAACAGCAATGTTTGGGAAAGATCAAATGATAAACCAAGACTGAGATAGAAAGTGTGTGATGCAGATTGATGGCAGTGAGACAGATGGGAAGGACAGCTGCAACAATTACCTTCTGAAAGAAGAAACAGGTGACTGCGTGAATGATTGGGTATGAAGAACAAGGTGAGATCCACAATGACTGTTGTTTCAATCCTGTGTCTTTGGGAACATGGTTATAAACACAGAAAAAGGGAAGTGTGCTGAGAGGTTATTCCTCAAAAGAAAGGGAGAATGGGAGACAGAGTGAAGTATGCTGGCCATGAAAGGGTGGGGGATATCCAAGTGGAAATACCTCATGGATATGGTAAGGCATTATGAATTCAAGAGGGAAGTCACAGCTGAAGAGTAGACTAGGAGTTAAGAGTTTTAGAATGTGGTAGAGAGAATTAGATGATGATTCCAAGAGAAAGTATTTGAAGGGAAAAAAAAAAGAAATTTTAAAACTGAAATTTAAGGTCAGTCAGCATTTTATGAAGGAGTAAAGAACAGATACTAGAGATAGGAGAACAAAGGTAGTGTAGTTTTTCAGAATCCAAGAAAGGAGAGTATTTCAAGGAATGGTCAGTTTTAAATATAATATGTCCTTGATTCAAAGTTGCCATAAGTTGTTTTCTTCTAATGTTTTATTATAAAAATATCAAGTGCTCAAGGAAATTGTACAGTGAACTCTTAGAGACCTACAACCCACATTCTATAATTAAAAATATTTTCATATTCTTTATGCCACATATTTGTCTATCCATCAGTTCACTTTGCCTCTAATACATCAGCAAATGTGTGAACCCTTGGAATGTAGCATTGATTGAATTGTATTATATAAAGGGAAAAATGAAAACTATAATAATTGTACAAAAACACTTCTCAGGAGCATTACAATTTCAGGGATATTGCTGTGAATTGTAGAACTGAGGAAACATAATGACAACAAATCCCATAGAAAGGTTTACAGGGCAGATACTCATTAGACTGAAAAATGATGAGAGTACTTATGACCTTTATAGCTGACATTTGTATAGATGGTGAGGCAAAAGCCAGGTAGCTGAGAGAGCTGCGGTGAATAAATAAATAGGCAATGTGCAAGTATAGACCAGCCCTAAAAGTACGGCAGCAAAATACAAGAAAGACATCGGTCAATGGTAAACATGGAAATGCTCTCTTAAGTTGTTCTCCTCGATGGTAGACATGTTCTTTCCATTGGAAGTTGTGAAGGTCTTTAACTCTTGTAGTTGAAAACAGGTTTTAATATATGACTATACCTTGTTGGCTAAGTGTCTTTGAGCTTTGAAAATTTTTTTCTGCCTTGAAAATAGTGTGCCTGTTGTGCTTTGGTCAGTCTGAGAGATATTCATGTAAAAGTCAGATGAGAATGGGTTAAATTGGTAGTGTACTCACCTAAGAATGTAATCTGAAAGTTGTATTTCTGATCCATGTGTGTGTGTGTGTTTCAATGACTTCTATTAAAGATGAAACCAGATAAAAAATAAATTATTTCAGGAAATGAAGATAGCTGGGTCTGAGTAATAAAGGCTGTACTAGAAAAACAGAATCCTCTGTGGTAATCAAATTGTCTTTATGAAGGGAAGTATTTCCAATATTTACAAAATAAATTGATTTTTTAAAGTGGAAATTATTATATTTATACGGCATATGAAAGATTACCATAGGCAATCTATTGCATACTAATGTGGCTGAATTTGAGTTATGATGACATTCTACACAGAGTACAGAATTAGAAAATTTGTGCAAGACTGGTGTCTGGATTTCTGCACTGTTTCTGCATTTTCCTGGTGTTTTCATGAACTAATATGAAAAATTTATACAGTGTCATTTGTTTCTTTAAGAGTTGAGAGTGTGATTCCTCTGAACTTTGATCACTAGGGTACCATCAAACATGAGATAATAAAGGAGAGGTTTTTAAGCCTATTTTTCATGAGGAACAGAATTGACAATTTTCCTCCTAGAAGCACAGTAACTATAAGTAAGATGTTTAAACCTGTTGCTTCTTGTTAGAAATAGGGGAGAAAAGATTAGAAAATTAAAGAATAGATTTGGAAAGAGAATGTAATGTCTCTTTGATTATATAAAAAGTAATCTGGACTATTCATGAAATTAACTGAGAGACTCCTTGACTTTGATATCATATTCAAAATAACCCAGGAAGTCAAAGGAGACCTCTTAAAGTGAGTAATGGGAACAACATGGAATTATATTTTTGCCTTGATTTATGGGAACCTGGCTAATATGCAATAGAGATGTTTAGTTTTGAGTTTGTACCTTTGGTTTTGGTTTATTTGCGTTTTGTTAATATGTGGTCTAGGAACTTTGAGAAGCATTAAGGGAAGGAGGGGGATACCAAACTGTCCCGATGAATTCCTTTCTCATGATCATTGATGATTTTCCTGAAGCTTTTCTTATCCTGAGGTTTCTAAATAAGGAATCAGGAACAGGCAGAATTACGAGAGCAATGTGTCTGCAGGCTCATTTACTTGTTGTGGCTTTTGTCTGCCTCACTCTTGTTTCTAGAAAAAATTGCACAAATATGAGTTGGGCACTGACATAGGTCCTAAGAACAAAATGGCACATTAGACAGTGCTTTTGTCCTGGAAGGCTTCTTATCCATTATTTTCTTAGTCATTATTTCCCAACATAAACTTCAGATGACTATTTATCAATTCTAAGTCTTTCTGCAAGGTTGTCCTTTACCCATTATATTAATAAAATGCAAAATAAACACTTGTTTTATATAAATGATATTTTTTATGGATTCAGAGCCATCTGGGATAATATTTACCGGTAACTCATGTTTCCAACACAATTGGTTCCTTCTCCCCCTCCGGTATTTTGGAAACTCTGC